>UCOK01017751.1:942-20463 GCA_900474325.1 Synergus umbraculus
GAATTTCTCCGCTCCGTCTGTTTTCCTACGCGGGTGCGCGTCGCGGGCGTCACACCGGGGCTAAACCGATAAAGTGCGGGCGCTGGGTGATTTTTCGGGGACGTAAAACCACTGAAAACGAATTAACCGCGTAAAATACTGGGGCTGGGTCCTTCGGTCAGTATACTTCTGTTCTTAAAAAGGAAGGCCAGTTCCGGTCAGGCAACATCTCAAAACTGCCCGGGAAAAGTTGACAAGGACTAAACGTGTGTGCCGAAAATTGACTATAATGCCTGGTTAGCCTCCGGTGTGACGGTGGTGACGTGCGTGCGTGAGTGAGACAGTGATGTGGGTGTCAAAACACAGACTTAGTGGAATAAG
Organism: Synergus umbraculus; assembly: GCA_900474325.1. Classification (NCBI taxonomy): domain Eukaryota; kingdom Metazoa; phylum Arthropoda; class Insecta; order Hymenoptera; family Cynipidae; genus Synergus; species Synergus umbraculus. The sequence continues at coordinate 1,303 of UCOK01017751.1, forward strand.
GGAAAACCAAACATCCACGTGAGCCTATACAAATTTTAATTCACTCTCTTTTACTCTCTCTCTCTCTCCGCATAGGGTTATTAATTTTGAATTTTATGCACACATGCATAAACAACCGAAAGGTCTTTAAAGTTGGCCCACCAAATTCCCTACGCTCGGGAAATTTAGGTGGTAAATTTTAAGTAGAGTTTTAAATAGACTAATTACTTTTTTTTTATATATATATATATATTTTGAATTGCTAATGAAATTTGTCTCCATGCGAATTAAATAAAGCTGAATAAACTAATCAGTATGTTTGAAACCTCAAAATGATTATAATTAAAAGTTTATTTCCGACCCTAAGCCCAATTTCAGTTTAGGGCGGTGAGCAAGCAAAATCTCCCCATAGGAGAACGAAAATGATGATCCCACATAAAAAAATAAATTAAAACATCCGAGAGAAATCTCGGATGATTGTTTGGACTCCTCCGGCGAGCGGGCAAAGAAAAAAAAAACAGTTACAATACCCATTTTTTTTTTCTCAGCATTTCTAATAAAACATAGAAGGCGTGTCGGTTCGTAACAATTGTATGATTTTGAACAAGATAAGGACAATTATAAGAAATTGATCAAGTCAAAAAAGAGAACATTTTTCTCAATTCAAAAAGTTGCAAGACTTATTGTACATCACGAAATTCGACGAACAAAATCGTACACGTAGGTATTACTGATTGTCACGAAATCAATTGAAATAATTATTATTTTATGTCTTATTAAATTTTTTACGTTTGTCTTTATTTCATAATTAACACATAATAATTTCGTGAATATTGTGATTTAAAAAAAATAAAATAATGTTGGCAATTTTTTCTCCACAGTATAACTTCTGAAAGGTTCCTGAGTCTAGCTAAAAGTGCAGTACAGCTTTTTCCCTCTTATTTACAAGAGAGTTTTTATACGATTCTGACTTCAAAATCTAATGCTCATGGAGCACTATATGGATATTATGAAAATATTCGAGAGAAAGCTTTGAGTATAGGATTAATCAAATCGACGAAAACGAATAAAAGAAAAAGAGAAGGTAAATGTTTCATAATTAAATCTGCGTAGTTATAGGTATATTTAAAATAGGTATTTTTAATTTTAGAAGGTGAGACAAAGCTTAAAATGAATCTAGCTATAATTTTGAAATCTTAAATTGCAGAAAAACAGTTTTCCCCTGAATTAGAAAAGCTGAGAGAATGTGTACCCATTATAGTTGAGGAATATAGAAGTAAATTAGGTCGGACAGCAACTTTTGAAAGAATTGAATTCTTTAAAACTTGCGATCTAAAAACTGCATTAACTACTTTTCCCAACCTCGCAAATCCAGCTGGATATACTTTGGTAAGATTTTGGTATAATACATACATTATAAAATATTATTAGTCAGGGGTATCTATTATTAAATATAATCATTAATTTTCGCAGATTCAAAAAGATTTTTCTTCTTTTTTTAATAAACCAACTGACTTGTTTAGTAGAACCTGGCCTGAAATCGCTTCTAAAATTTTTAAACTTACGAAGACAGAGGGTAATGACAAAGCTATTAAGGAAATCATACGATCAAATGAGTCCGCTTTAACAGATGGTACATAGTTCATTATTAGTTAATATTCAAAAATTTTATAAGTATAGTAGACCAAAAAATATAACACAATTTGATATTAATAATTATTAATGTTGTTGAATGCGTTACTCAATATTTTTGTTTACTTTTCAGATAAAATTGAGGTTTTAGCCTTAATATTACTACGCTATTTATTTTAAAAAATCGTGAAGCAAACCGTTCGTTCCAAAGCTAAGAAAAATTGGTACACAGAAAAAGAGAGGTGTGTAAAGTTTTCAGGACCATAATAACTTTTCATGATGTCTTCTGAACTATAATTAAGGGTTCATTTAGGGTTAATTTAATACCGTAATGCCGAATTTTCAGCTCTCTATTTAAAAAAAAAACCGATGGTGCTGCCAACTTTACTCAAAGTTAGCAGCACCACAGAAGAAAAACGTTTAATGAAGTGAAATCTTTCATTTTTCATTAGATGGAAATATAAGGCTCATTTAGGGCTTTAGAAATATTAAGAATAGAAAGTCGTCAGATTTTCTGTTTATATGCTTTTTTTAAAAAAACAGTGGTGCCGCCAACTTTACTCTAAGTTAGCAGCACCAGAGAAGAAAAACGGTCAAGAAAGTGAAACCTTTCATTTTTCATTAGATGGAAGTTTAAGGCTCAATTAGGGTTCTTAAAAAACCAGCAACAAAGTTTTTAAAAAATTGTTTAAATAACCATTGTTTAAATAATTTCTAAAAAACTTTATTCTGTCAACTCATTTTCCCGGTCATATTTTAAGACTCATTTAGGGCTACTTTTCTTATCAGTTAACGCTATTAAAACTGCATTTTTTTAACCAGTGGTGCTGTTAACTTTACTCAACGTTAGCAGCGCATACTCAAAAAAAAAACGTTAAGCGAGTTGAATTTGGAATTTCTATTTGAACAGAAATTTCAGGCGAATTCAGGGCTCTACATATCCCTAGACAATAATCTTTGGCTCTTGTTTGAAACAAAGGGCGCTAAAGGGCTTGACATTTTAAACACATATTTGCGTCTAATTCTACTTGAATAATTAAGAGCTCATTTAGGACCACTTTTCTAATTAGTTAACGATATTCAAACTTTGCATTTTTTTTAACAAAAACTCTGGTGCTGCTAACTTAATTCAAAGTTAGCAGCTCCACCTGAAAAAAAAGTTAAGCTACACGGAGAAAAATGGATAGTCAGGTTGACTATCTGGAGTGTAAAACTGACTATACTGGAGTTTTAACTATGGGACAGCCCTCTAGGAAAGTCAAACCTACTATCCGCGGGATGTTAAAAAGTGGTTAGTCAGCTTGACCATCCTAGAGTGTAAGTTTTACTATCCTTGGATAGTAAAACTAGAAAGGTTAGAAAATTAAAAAAACTTACTGTCAAGCAGACAGACATAGACCAGAAACGTATCTCTAATTTATCTAACGCATACACAACAAACCTATTTCTATAACCTAACTTAACACTACTACATATAACGCGATTCCCTAACGCAGAATATCGCACGATGAGACGCTGAGTATGTATATCGGTCGAAATGGTCGTTATATATCAACCAACCAAATTTTTACCGCTTGTGAGAAACTCCCAGTGCCGGGCTAAGTGGTGACCCATAAGTGTGACCAAAGGTAACCCAGAAGGTGACCCATACGGTGACCCATGTAGCCGCGCGCAGATTCTTAATATCTCAAAGTGTAAACCTGACACTCTGAAATATTCAAACAGACTATAAAATTATGGTCAGTCTGACTATTAGAAAAAAATTATGGATAGTAGTTGGTACTATCTAGATGGTCAACCTGACTATCTAAATTTTGACACTCCAAGTTTGACTATCCATTTTTCTCCGTGTAGTTAGATTTCGAATTTCTCGTTCATTTGGGGCTGTTTTTCTGACTAATTGACGGAGTCTATGCAATTGCCCGTTTTCAAATTTTTTAATGCCAAAAAAGTGGTTTAAATTTTGAAGTTGATCTATTTGTACTCTATCAACTACTCTTTTTCCATACCATAATTTCAGTTTTATTTAGAGCTCTTAAAATTGCAAAGACCTAAAGATGTCAGATTGTTTTTTTAAACGAAGATATTGTAACATAATAACAAAAATAACATTATATAACTGGATAGTTACCTTGAATTATAGGGGAAGATTGAATTTGAATTGAAATTAATAAATTTTCGATATAAGCAGGAATAAGTCATTAAAAATTTGTTTGCTCTATTTCTATGTAAAATTATGTAAAATTGTTGATATTATTAGTATAATTTGATATAGATTTCTTCAGTTTTTAATCATTCATAATTCGAGGAGCTGAGTTTGGGTCAGAAAATTTTAAATTTTGAGTCAAAGATGAGAAAAACATTTTTTCCAATTTTACAACATTTTTCTGAAGAATCGTTTTTAATAATTAAACTTTTTTTTGCTATGGAGGAAAAAATTATCCCGAGTTTTATATATGTACAGATTTTTATAACATATAATAATATAAAGTTACATTTTTTATTCGATTAACCTTTCGTGGGGCATCTATTTATTCATGCACATGGTAAGGCGTCTTGGACGACATCGTCATGAGCTTTAATTTAACTACTTCGAGGTGTCAGAAAATTTCAAAAAGTTTAGGAAATAAGTTGTAGTTTATTTATTATTGCGAGCGTAAATTTGCGGAAACTAAATTGCTCTTATGGTAAAGTATTACATGCCCTTAAGGAATAATTTACCACAACTAACAGTATTAATTTAAAAAATTTGATAAATAAAAACTGCCCTAGTTTGTAAAACGTGTCGGTTCAAAATCTGTATCAGTATTCTGTTATTCCAAATGAAACGCAGTAAGGTCGCATTTTCCGTGCCAGACGAGAGTAGCACGTGGGTTACGCACACAGCTATGGAATATCTCGACCGTCTCGACCACCGGTGAAAATTCTTGGTCCAAATTTTCGGTCCCACCAACACCCCGCTCACGAAACGTAGCCTAATAATTATTTTGCTTCCCTTAGATCTCATATTTTTTAGAAATTCGATATCCATTTTATATAGATATATTATTCAAACTATGAATATGAAAGGCTTTTGAAAAAATATTCAAAGCCGGTATTCTTCTAGTGAGCACTTGTGACGTTCCTGGCGCTCGTGACATCGAAAAGTAAGATCGGGCATTTCCGTCGGTGTTCGGGTCATTGTTATGCTGTGTGAGTAAATCGTGTATAAAGAGCGGCTCGAACGATTCTCGCCTTTAGGTTAAACTTGAACTATTATAGTTATACCTACGTCGTAATTTTTTGGATAGCAGAGTTGACAATGTTAAAAACGGGAAGAAAAGTGAAAGTGCCAGAAGAAGAGTTAATTGAATTATTCGTTCGAAAAAAAGAAAAGCTATTCGTTGGAAACAAAGTAGTCAGTAAAAACGATGATATTTGGGAGAATATGGCCCAGAAATTGGGTGGAAGACTCTCCGCGAGAACATTATATTCGAAAATGTTCGAAAAGAAAATTCGCGAGAAATTGGACGAACCTTTAAATTTTATAAGCAGAGGCTCTTCACCTTCTCCAAATATATCAGAAGTTGATTCTAGTGTTGAGGAAATTAATGTTTTGGAAATTGAAATTTTCGCCAACAAAGAGGAGTTCAACAAATTGATTAAAAAAGTTGAATACAAAAGATCAGATAAAGGTCGTGCCTCCGTGAGATCTTGTTTCCGACTAGAACTAGGAAGGTGGGAAGATATGCTAAGACATGAAATTTATATGGAAACAAAATTTGAATGTGGTTTCCATATAAAAAATCACGCTTTATCCAGGGAAGGAAAAAGTGGAAACATCAACGGTAAGTGGAAATTTATTATTTCAGGAAGTTTTAATTAAATTTTTTCGTATTTTCCATTTTTTCTTATCAATTTATCCCGATTTCTTCCGTTAAAAATCAATATACATTATATATAAGTACATTCAATATAAAAAATTTGAATTTTTATTTGAAATTCTTATAATTAAGTAATTTTAGGTTAAAAACTCTTATATCTAGTATTCTATAATCTAAACGTTCGAAATTTAAAAAATAGTACAACTATATTTAAAACCATCATTAAGGCCATGTATTACTTATTCGATCCCTACCTTACCGACATTTCTTTCTCTACAAAATTACTTCTAAATTTCATATCTCAATAAATTTAGAAGTAACGTTGTAGAGAAAGAAATGTCGGTAAGATATAGAGATCGGATAAGTAATACATGGCCCTAAAGATGTGTACAATATACGTAATCTGAACCGGGATTGTTTAGGCTTGGGTTCTAACTTCAAAAGCAGTTTTTACACAAAGTAACCATATCTCATTTATTTTACAGGTTACTGTAACTGCGGCAGTATTCTAAAGTGTACGATTGATAATGAAAGCTTCGAAAATTTCGTTCGCTTTAAATGTGCCATAAGGAAGGGTTCTGGAAAATTTGGTAAGACTCATTTGCGACAACCATTGCGTGAAGAAGTCGCAAAACTTTTATGCAATAAACCTGCAGAAATATATCGCATAGATGAAGCTGTAAAGCTAATGTCAGAGGGTGATCCAGAACATCCTAAACTTGAAAGCTTGAATGTGTTGAAAAATGCAAAATGCGAATATAAGCGCACTAATTATCTTGACCCTGATCCCAGATTAGCGATAGAAAAATTGAAGCACAGCACTTTAGCTAATATTGTCCATCATATTGGTCTCAGTCCCTTTACTGTTCATTTTTGGAGTCGTCATCAAACTATCATTTACGTGCAATATGCAAAGCGAGGTTGGGTTACAATCTCAATTGATGCTTCTGGAGGAATGATTACAAAAATTACGATTATGGACGGGGTGAAAACCAAAGTAATTTTTTTATACATCGTTGTAATCCATACTGAAGCTGGACAGATCTTGGTAGCCCAGATGATCACGGAAAGTCACGATACGAACTCGATAGAGTTCTTCTTACTAGAATGGGCAAAATCGGGGGCACCTTTTCCAAACGAGGTAGTATGCGACGGAGCTGTCGCACTTTTAACAGCTGTGATTCGTGCTTTCACTGGGCGTTTGACCATTGAGGATTATGTGCAATCATATGACAAAGAACTACCCTGTTGTTACGTCAGGATCGATGTTGCACATTTTCTCAATTTATATGCCAAGTTTCTAAAATGCACTGAAACACGTAAGAAAATTCGTGTCTTTTACAAAGCGGTTGTGGGTCAATTAATTCTCGCACGTGACGAAGAAAGTGCTAGTTGGAAAAAGCTTGTGCCAATTGTGTCAGAATTCCATCGATGTAGAAAAAGAACTCTGCAAATGTTGCAAGAAGTTCGAAAGTGCTTCTGCAATACTAGCGTCTCGAGAAATTGAAGATTGGGGTGGCTTAGCCAGTAGAGATGAACGCAACGAACGCAAGATATCGAGGGAAAAAGCCTCTAATCCAAGAAATAAATCAGGCAAAACATCTAAATATTTGGATAAGAATCCAGATACCTTCGACGCACTAAGCCATGAAGATCTGAAACCAGTGCCCGTTATTCTAAACGGAAGTGATTCATCGTTACAGGTATAGATTTCGTGATGTTTGCATGACAAAGAATCAAAAACATCCTATTTAATTGAACGAAACATTACTAATTTAAAATAAGTACTTTAACTCTCAAAATAAATTGATAGATTTTCACTGATTATGGGTGATGGAATTTGAAAAACACGCATGTAGACTTATTTAGATTCCAGGGATTCAACAAGCACGGGGTTCTGGGTGTTAGGATACCCAGACAGTAATTCGAGTATACCTTCTTGCAATATGCGTGGGGGTCCAAATTATTACATGGATAAGAAAATTTCACACTAAACGCACTTTTTGAGGTTTTGAATTCCTTTTCTTTTGTTTTTTTTTCATTTAGTTCCAATGTGTAGGGTGGCTCCCGACACCCACTGTTTTGAGACCCTAGTTACGCGCTTGTCTAATTCTGTCAAGTTTTCACCAGGATTTGAAATTTTCGTGCTAAAAGCAAAAGAGAGAAAAAGTAAAATTTGTTAAAAGTAAAATTCTTCGAAAAACTGGTGGGTTAGCTACATTTATCCATTTGTTCTTTACTTTTTCTGCTATGAAAAAACTCTACATTTTCTCTCTTTTGCTTTTAGCATAGAAATTTCAAATCCGTCTGATAGAATTGTCTTTTCACAGTTTTTGACAGTTTGTTTGCATTTTTTACTTTCAAATTCCATCAGCCTTAACTGTCAAATATCCAATTACTGGTTTGATCCCGTGATGAATTTTAATAAATAGACCCAAAAGTGTTATTAAATAACTAATCGATATTTTGTATTACAGCCCATAATGCTGCAAAAAAAAAAGTATAATCTTTCAAATACTTGTGGCATTGACTCTCTTACGCAAGCGATAATCGTTTCAACCCATGATCGACCACAAATTCGAAGGATTATAAAACAATTCCAGGGACAAATCCCCATCCTTGGATTGGTCAATACTATTTTAAATAGTAAAGCTGGGGTTGGAATATCTGCATATAAAAAGCGTGGACAGATTCTGAAGCATGTGATGTCTGATTTGGACATTACTACCATTAAAAAAGCTCCAATGCCTGAAGATGGAGTCGAGCTGTTCGAAATTGACTGCCAGATAAATATAAAAAATTTATCGGAAATTCTCTTCAAAGGGCTACCTTGTTTCATGATGTCCTCTAATTGCAGCAATGGTTGTTCTTTGAAAGATAGGCAGCTGACATCCTTAATTTGGAATTCTGACAGCTTCTTCGAAAAAGAATTTGGGGAAACCATTTTCGCAGAGGAAAAACTTCCATGCAGGAAAGATAAATGCGGGGGTTCTGTAATTAGAACTTTTACTGCCAGTGGTAATTAATATAATATTTTCTTGGCAAATTAAAAAAAAATAATTTAAATACAAATTTGACAATGTATATTTTTGCGTAATTTGCAGGTCCATTCGCTTTCATAGAGGTTAATATGGAAAGACGGGATAAAAGCACAGCTTTTATTCAGCTTAAAAACATTCCAAAGAGTTTTCCGGATTGTACCGATCGTAGAGACTCTTACACTTTGGTGGGAGTGATTCGGTTCATCGGTACCCCGGAAGATACAAATAGTGGATTGGGTCACTATACTGCTATCTGCCTGAGACAAAACAGGTGGTTAGAGTATAATGATCTTAATAAGGGTAAAATCCGCAAAATAAACGCGAATGACAAAATCTACCCAGAGTTGATCATTTATGCCCGTATAGAGGGTGGTATAAATTAATTAAAGATGATTATTTTAAGTTCGTAGAACCAAGTAAATGTACCAAAGTTATTGTAAGTATAATATAATATAATATAATATTTTTTTACCATGTAACTGCCGTTTGCAACGTTTATAAACAAAATAAAAAATTTCCAAGTTCCCTTTAAATACTCTGTTGTCAGATTTCTTTCCAAATATTACCACCAAATGATGGTGTGTGACACCAAAAAAAGTTTCATCTCCATGTCGTCACCGGAAGACTGCTTACTTTCATCCCCAAACACATTATAATACAAAAATCTCGAGCTAATGTGTAGCATAAAATCTAGTTTAACGTTAAAAAAATAGCAACTTGATAAAGAGTATATAATGTTTCCTTACAGAAAATTAAAAAAAAAATTACCTTTCTGAAACATTGTACATAATGGCTATAATAATTTGAATTTGTACAACTTCTAATTATTAAAAACAGTACAAATTAGTTGTATTCATTTTTACTATTTCTGTGGTTATCACAAGCATAGAGTTTTTTCTGTGTACCTTGTAACGATTCCTAGAGGGTTCACTCTTATCTTTAAGGTCCTGATGTCTAATGCTTATATTTCGTAGCTTATTGTGGATGTAAGACCTTATGCCCTCTCATAGGCTGGAATCGTGGGAGTGGGACGGTTCCCAAGGGAGGCAAGTAAAGACGCAATAATTAATCAACAATAACAACGTTTATTCAAAACAAAAATCCAATAGATTGCAAGATAATATCGGTTCCCGGCTACGGAAAGACTCGATATAATACAAATTTATTAGTGATAAGAAAGACTCGATATAAACTAAAGCTCATTCATCGCAAACCGAGAAAACGATAAGTCTCTTGAAATTTAAATATGAATATTTATAATAAGTGAAATCAATTGTTAACAAAAACAAAATAAAATCATTAACGCATTTCGCAAACCTAACAAATAAATCCCTCTCTTGCCCCTGACTGAGCGCATATAATCATGGTTAAAAAACCTAACAAGTCAGCCAGTTATAAACTATTTCCCACAACAAGAGAGTTCTAACGCCCAACTAAATAACCCTCGATTTTCGCGAGCTAATTAAAAGACCATAAGTCGCATGAGAACTTAACAGAAACCTAACTCTAAACAAATGAAATATGTTACATTTGAGAATGTCCCTAATGTCGCTAAATCCCGTTAATACACGGCTCGAAATTAATACGCTTGAATAATTTGAAATCTCATAAGATTTCAACAGGATTCGCAAATTCGAAGCGCACGTGCGGACTTAGGAATTTCAAGTGAAAATATTGCGAAATAAACTAAGTCGCAAGACTTGAGAAATAAACTGAGTCGCAAGACTCGAAGAAATAAACTAAGTCACTAGACTCGGAAAATAAACTAAGTCGCGAGACTTGAAAAATAAACTGAGTCGCAAGACGCAAAGAAATAAACTGAGTCGCAAGACTTGAAAAATAAACTAAGTCGCGAGACTAGAAAAATAAACTGAGTCGCAAGACTCAAAGAAATAAACTGAGTCGCAAGACTCGGAAAATAAACTAAGTCGCGAGACCTGAATAACTAAGTCGCGAGACTTGAGAAGGCAAACTGAGTCGCAAGACTCGGAGATAAACTATGCCGCGAGACTTGAGAAACCAAGTCGCGAGGCTCAGAAAATAAACCCGGAATATGACTAAGTCCCCACAGCCTGGAGCAGCGTACGAAGGGACTTAGAAATTTCACGAGTATAAAACTAGCAACAAATCAAAATGAGGCTAAGTCCCCACAGCCTGGAACAGCGTACGAAGGGACTTAGAAAAATTTATGAATATGAACCAGCGATAAAAATATAAAAATTGAAGCTAAGTCCCCCCAGCCTGGAGCAGCGTACGAAGGGACTTAGAAAAATTTCAGAGAAATAAATTAGGTAAAGACTAGAAGAACCCCAGCCTGGAGCAGCGTACGAAGCTCTTCTAGTCTATACTATCTTGCAGACTGCAGCGACGAACTGGAACAAAATGGCTGCGTAGAGCCAGCAAAATAGAGTCACTTAAGAGCGCTGGGCCATGCCCAGCCTGAGCTCGAAAGCGACTCGTGAACGAATGACGGCTGAGACCAGATGCTCGTCTTTTAGCTCCTTAAAGAAACATCTTGTGTATGGAAAGACGCGGATTGCGAACCCTAGCATGGTTTTGCGGATTTACTCTCCGATCGATATTTTGCCCGCTCTGTAATTTGATGGTAAGTGTAGGTTTGGTGGCCTATACTCAGGCTCGCGATCATCGCTCTGCCTTATGTCGATAACCGCAGTTCGGGTTGCCTACATATAGGCGTATTTGTGTAACGGCAGGCTATACCGTTACAACCTCTTTTCCAAGTCTACTAAGTTGGCACAACACTATTTTCAGATTAAGATAAGACTAATGAGTAATTAAAGATTTCACTTCATTAACCGTTTTTCTTCTGTGGTGCTGCTAACTTTGAGTAAAGTTGGCAGCACCACTGTTTTTTTAAAAAAAGAATATAAACAAAAAGCTGACGACTTTCTATTCTTAATATTTCTAAAGCCCTAAATGAGCCTTATATTTTCATCTAATGAGTAATTAAAGATTTCACTTCATTGATTGTTTTTCTTCTGTGGTGCTGCTAACTTTGAGTAAAGTTGGCAGCACCACTGTTTATTTAAAAAAAGAATATAAATACAAAATCTGACGACTTTTTATTCTTAATATTTTTAGAGTCCTAAATGAGCCTTATATTTCCATCTAATGAAAAATGAAAGATTTCACTTTCTTGACCGTTTTTCTTCTGTGGTGCTGCTAACTTTGAGTAAAGTTGGCAGCACCACTGTTTATTTAAAAAAAGAATATAAATAAAAAATCTGACGACTTTTTATTCTTAATATTTTTAGAGTCCTAAATGAGTCTTAAATTCTGACAGAGAAAGTGAGTTGATAGAATAAAGTTTTTTAGAAATTATTTAAACAATGGTTGATTAAATAATTTTTTAAAAACGTTGTTGCTGGTTTTTCGAGAGCCCTAAATGAGCCTTAAATTTCCATCTAATGAGAAATAAAAGGTTTCACTTCATTGACCTTTTTTCTGGTATGGTGCTGCTAACTTTGAGTAAAGTTGGCAGCACCATCGGTTTTTTTTTAAATAGAGAGCTGAAAATTCGGCATTACGGTATTAAATTAGCCCTAAATGAACCCTTAATTATAGTTCAGAAGACATCATGAAAAGTTGTTATGGTGCTGCTAACTTTACACACCTGAAAAAGAGGAAGTCTTGGATACTTTTATACTGCACATAAAGGTACATATTATATTTTTTTACATTCTCTTACTTTTGATTTTCTAATAAATATTAATGTGATAATTTCTTCAATGGTAAAAAAAATAAATCGATTAAAATTATATTTTAAGTATCAATGAATTTTCAGGAAACGGATCGCTTCAGCGAAGCACTTGAAGCAGCCCAGATAAGATTAAAACAGTTACATATTGACCACATGTTACCTGTGCAACCATATGTAGTTATCTGTGGCAACTCTTTTACTTCTATTACATCTGCATATGTAATTGTTGACAAGTTGATGTACCAAGCTCTTTCTCCCATACAAGCTGTGGATATATGTTTCCAATTTGTGAAAGTTCTACACGAGGAATTCTCGCACGTTTCCAAGCACGTGTGGCAATTTTTAGAAAGAGAAGTATACAAGTTTGAAGTACCAGATTTGTATAAGGGTGTATCAGAACTGATAGAAAAGTTGCAAAGATTTTAACTTAAGTAGTGTACAATTTATACTTAAGTATGTAACGTTGTGGATTTTTACCACGTTGCTGATCCTCTCCCCAGACTAAATTAAATAAACGGAACTAAAACAGAACAGCCAGTGGGAACTCAATTAGATATAAGTGTATGAATGCTAGTATAGATGTATGAGAGTCGAATAGAATTAGCTAATTTTAAGTACGATTATATTATTATTGCCGTAATTTGATTTTGTATTTGCCGCTTACCTTGTTTTCAAAGAGTACAGACCTGACATTTCATAACTATTCAAATACTCAGAGAAAAGCTATTGGTCGTCTGAGACGTGTCACTCACCTATATTTTATAATTTTGATCACTCTCTCATACAATAGATGCTATTAAGTTTTAAAAGTGCAAAGCTTGCATATTTCACATCTTGGTATGAATAGACACAAGAGCTGTCAAAATACGTGGACGCAGCCATAATGACTAGCGCTAGCTCCATAAAGAGGGCAGCAGCTCTCGGAGCGACACAAGATACGTAACTGCGACTGCGCGCTCAGACGAACCACGTCTCGAACACTCAGTTCTGTGCTGGCTGTTCACGTGTGAACTTTTTTTAGTAAATTCACGGGAAGAAGTATATAAGTCAAATGGAAATTCAGCTGAAGCCTGTAGCACACGATCCACTATATTATAAAGTTCAGTTTATTTTAGAGGATAATAAGCAACTGTTTCGCAAGTTTTCCACTGAGCACTTAAGATTGAAAACTTGTGAGCAGGAAAGTTTTTATATACCTCCTGCATTGTTTGAAATTGGGGAAGAGTCAGTATATGTTGACACTAATGAAGAAAGTATCTTAGTTGGGAAAAAACCTGTATACGCAGCACATGTTCCACTTCAGAATGCATTACAAGCATTTTTCAAAATTCCTGGTATGTACAAGAAAATGAAAGATTATGCTGACAGCCTCTCTGAAGATAAAACGATTTTATCGAATTTTATACAAGGAGACTTATGGGCTAAAAAATACAATTCCTGAGAAAAATGTATTTTCCCACTGTTTCTATATTTTGACGAATTTGAAGCAGGTAACGCTCTAGGAAGTCACGGAGGGGAGGAAAAGTTAGGACAAGTTTGCGTGTCACTCGTTTGTTTACCTCCTCATCTGATCGCTAAAGTTAAAAATATTTTTGTTTCTACCATTTTTCATTCTAAATACTTGAAAGAGTTTGGAAATGAAAAAATTTTTAAAAAAGTGATAGAGGATTTAAACATTTTATCTGTAGAAGGTATAACTGTAAATGTTGATGGACGAGATCAAAGAGTTTATTTTGAATGTGTTTTAGTCTTAGGAGATAATCTCGGTTTAAATTCAGTTTGTGGATTTTCCGAGAGCTTTATGGCTAAACACTTTTGTAGATTCTGTTCTGCTACGACTGATCTGTGTCAAGAGTTAGCAGTAGAAGACGAAACTCTTGTCAGAACGGTTGAATCTTATGAGATAGATATTATGAAAAATGATTTTTCCGAAACAGGAATTAAAGAAAATTGCATTTTTAATAAGTTGAGTAAGTTTCATATTACTGAAAACATGTGCGTTGATGTGATGCATGATTTGAGTGAGGGGATTCAGGCTTACACAGTAGGAAAAGTGTTGGAATCTTTGATTAAGACGAAAGTTTTATCTCTAGAAATTTTGAATAATAGGATAGACAGCTTCCCCTATAATGATACAGAAAAGCCCAACAAACCTAAACCTCTCTATTTCACAGTGGGCGAAAAAGGAAGTCGAAAACTAAAATTTAGACAATCGTCTCTAAATCGCTTTGCTTAACGCGATATCTATCTTTAATGATTGGAGATCTAGTACCTGCGCAAAACCAGTATTGGAAGCTATACCTATGCCTTCGAAAAGTAGTAGGTGTTTTAACTTCTCCAGAATTAAATAGAGGTCAAATCGAGAATTTGCGACTGCTCATACAAAAGCACAACAGACTTTATTTCAAACTTTTTGGAAAATTGAAACCTAAGATGCATATATGGTTACATTATTCACGTATTATGCTATTAAATGGTCCAGTAATTCATTTTTCATCCTTGAAGTTTGAGAGAGAAAATAGGAAATTGAAAGAAGTTGCACTTGGAACAACGTCGAGTACACATTTGCCGATGACGATTGCAATTAGACATCAATTACAATTTTGTTACAACTTGTAATGTTGCCCAGTGTTGGAAGGCGATGTGCTTTTGGGACCAATTGAAAATGACAAGGCGTATACTGCTTTGAAAAAATTAGTTCCAGAAATTAAAGAAGGAATATCTGTATCAACTTTGAAAAACATAGAGATACTTGGTAAAAAATTTTCTGCGAAAATTGTATTCGTAACTATAATCTCTACAGAGGGCTTTGGCAGCATAAAAAACATTTTTTATTCTAATAATAATGTTTACTTCGAAGCAAAACAATTCGATACGATTTGTTTCAATCATTTTTATTACGCATACGATGTATGTTCGGATTCAAACAAACCGGATTTATTAATTAATGTTGACATGTTGCCTAGAGTACCACCCTGTTTATTAATAAAGAAAAATCAGACTGAACTTATAGCAACTCGATACGATGTTTAGAATAAACGTATTTATTTCTTAAATAATTCTTTAATCTACGAGTAACCTATATTGAAATCTACATTGTAAATATTTTATACTATGCGTGAATAAGTATTAAAAATGCAAAGAACTTTAAATTTTGGGTTTTATTATATATACCATATTTCCCTGCTCTAAAATTATTTGATAGACTAAATTTTGATCTAAATATATTTCTCAAAAAAGTAAGATTAGATCATTAAAAATTCGATAAACCAATTTAAATTTCACAATTTCATTATACCAACATTTTTAAATGATCTAATCGTAATTTTTTTAAAAATATATGTGGAAGTTAAGGAAGTTTTCATTTGCAGAAAAACAAATATTAATCATTTCGACAGCTCATAAATTAATTATTTATTTTCTAGGGTACATAAAAAATAGATTTTCTGCTATATACACTCAAATAAAAAATCTATCAAAATTCGTACAAATTAGGCTTATTATGCATGTCAATTAAAACAAACAATATTTACGATTTCTCCAATGCAATTAAACATTTTTTAAAACTTATTTCTGCTCTTTCAACCTCCGAATATTAATCATAATTAAGGGTCGAAGTAGTGCCTAATTTTTAACTTGAATTATGCGTAGAAAGCGAAAAAGTTTGTAATTTCAATATTTTTTGCAAAAAATAAAAAAAGGTAACATTTTCAGGTTACACTTCAAATTCCTTGTTTTTTCAACAAGTATGAAAATTAAATATTTTTTCAATCTATAGACAAACTTCTAGTGCAATAAAGAAAAGCGCTATAGAGCAATAAAATATTTAATTGTACTATTTGTTGAATAAAACGAGGAAATAGAATTTTGAGGTTGCAATTTGGATACAACGCCCTTAATTACATACACAAATTCTGAGGGATCCAAAAAGAATCTTTTCAGTGCTAACGCGTTTTAACTTTACAAAATTTGTGTTTTTCAATTTACCCTAATAGATACAAATTTTATGCCCAAAAATGCGACTCTTGGAAATTTCGCTCGGATAAGTTCACGGTATTAGAGCACAGCAGCGCTTGCTACTAACCTAAGTAAATCTTGGCATTTTTTCATGTGACTTGTGCTTATTTTACGTAGAGTTGCATCGTGCGATTAATAGATGCATCCATGAATATATCACAAGCTTGCTATTAAAGCACGACATGTGTTCACGCACTAATGCCTAGATTTTTCTTTCCGTGTAGACAGTAATGTAGCTTTTAATTGTCGTCTGCAAACGGGTGTTATTATAAACATAGATCATAAGGATATTAATACATTTTTCGATGATGCCTATGTTTTGTTCGAAGAGCGTATAAAAAAGTCTCTAAACAGGTTTGGTCCGTTGAAAGTGTACACGGTATTTGCTGCAAAATTTAGAAGAGTATTTAAAGATGGTAAAAAAGAGATTGATTTAAAGACTTTTGCCTCTGAATCCAAGGAAATTTTTCCTACAACCCTGTTAGATGACTGGTATAATGATCATGTGAAACAACCGACTCTAATTACTGTTGAAGATTTTGAAGAACAAGATTCTGGTTGGAAGTTACATTGGATACATAGATTAGATGTTAACGTAAATAAGTATAACCCAATGCGTGCGAGTTCTTACATGGATTTACCTGCATCTATTAAAAGAAAGAAAGCTTGTATTAATGTACAAAATACTGATAATCAATGCTTTAAATGGGCAGTCCTATCGGCACTGTATCCGACTGAAAAAGATTCACATCGTGTGTCCAAATACCGACAGTATGAAGAATTACTTGATTTTACAGGAATTGAGTTTCCTGTAGCACTCACAGATATTCCAAAATTTGAGGTGCAGAATGATATTTCTATAAATGTGTATGGTCTTGTTAAGAAAAATAATAGGTTCTCTGTTTCTCCTCTATGTCTTACATCACAAAAAAGAGAGACATATAAATCTTCTGCGTATTGAAGATCATTACATAGATGAGAATTTAAGCGAACAAGAAGAAGAAGGTGATGATGCAACTAATACTCCCTTCGAATACCACTATGTCTGGATCGAAAGCCTATCTAGACTAGTAGGTTTACAATTGTCAAAAAAGAATCACAAAAAATTTATATGCGATCGGTGCTTGCATTATTTCGATGATGAACGTAAGCTTCTGATACATGATGAGAATTGTAAGATCTTGAATCATACTAGAATTATTTTACCGAAGTCTGATAGAAATAACATCGTTACATTTAAAAAATTTAACAATAAGGAAAAAGTACCATTCATCATGTATGCAAACTGTGAAAGCTTATTGATTCCTGCGGATGAATCTCAAGAAACCAAAAGCAACACCAAAGTAATACAAAACCATAAACTACTCAGTATTGGTTATTATATAAAGTGCTCGTACGATGATTCATTATCTGTATAGAAAGCTTCACCTAGAGAAGAAGACGATCCAGCAAAGTGGTTTGCTAAAGAGCTACAGCAATTCGCAGAGGACGCTGAATCGGTATTTATGTGCCCCATACTTAGGGAGCAGTATTTGGTAGCATATGGTCTAGATCCAGCACATTATTATACGATTCCTGGTTTAACATGGAACGCCATGTTAAGGGCATGTATTACTTACCCGATCCCTACCTTATCGACATTTTTTTCCTTGTAACCCTACGTCTACATTTATTGAGATACTATATTGAAAATTTCTATATTTGAAGCTAAAGCCTTAAGGTACGTTTTTCTGGTCCTAATTTATCTTATAGTTTTATTTTCATATCCCTTGATTACCATATAACTTATTTAACTTTATAAAAATGAATAATCCCTTGAATTTGTTAATCCCCTTTCATGATTTTATTTTAGATCCCTTGATGACCCTATGAAATATGCTAACCCCCTTTTATTGTATTATTTTATTTAACCCTCGATTACCATATAAATAATCTAAATTCTTCCCTTTTCTATTCATTAATATTACAAATTTTTGATTGATTTATAAATTTAATTTGAGCTTTGTAGTTTTTCTTATAGTAAACCCCAATAATTTATTTATCTTTTGTCACTAATTTATTTTATACATATTTTCTGAATTATTAATTGAGTGGAAAATTATAAATGATCTTTATCGTTGCCTTTATCTCTATCTTTGAAACTTATGTAATTTCTTTTTATGTATTTTCCACTTAAATTATTTATTCTGTCCCAAGAAAGGACTGGCGCCCAGTTATCTATAATATTTAATTTTATTAGTATCTTTGATTTTTCGTTAAATTATTTGTTTTCTTTTATTTGAATTTGTTTTATTAGGGTTCCTTGTGCACCACTTTCAGAGACTTTAATTTATTTATTAAATTAAAAATGTGAGCTTCACAATCGAAAACCTTAATCTACGATTTCCATTATGCTTATATGATTAAAAACTACGGTAAGCAATGTAAATTACTGTACACCGACACTGATAGTTTGGTTGACGAAGTTAAATGCGCTGATATATATATATATATGCGGTGTGACGTGGTATATTTTATACCACGCACATTTATTGAAATTTAACTTAAAACTAATTTCATTCGTTAGAAACTCCTAGCACAGAGTGTTAGGTTGTTTGCATGCAACCTGTCAGCTGATTGGAGCACATGAGCTCTCTGACAATCAGCTGACCATCAGCCAGCAATCCGGAACCTGGGAAAATCACACTCACTTAAAACTATTATTTATACTGTCACACTTCTTTGTTTCATATTGATTCTGAGCCATGGGGGGCTCAGAATGTCGGTCACACACACACATTCACATCCACTGAAGTCCAATCCGCATTGTAGAGGCCCGAAGAGGATCCTGGTCAAAGTGCATGGATGAGATTCCCGTGCACGCTAACGACCAGGAGGATGACAACTCACACAGCGCCACCTCTGGGCC
>UCOK01017752.1:0-15457 GCA_900474325.1 Synergus umbraculus
ATATAAAACAGAACCTCATTTAGTTGAAATTAGTTAGTACTAATCAAGATTGATGAATTTCACTTAAAAATATCAATTTCCGTCGGACAAAATGGAACAGAACCTCAATTTGTTGAAATTAGTTAGTCCTAATCACTAGTTGATGAATTTCAGTTTCTTCCAGTGAAAAAAACGAAACATAACCTAAAAATAGTGAAAATTAATCAATCCTCATCACTAATTGGTTAATTTTACATAAAAACATTTATTTACGGTTAAAAATACAAATAGAAATAATATTCTCTTTGTCTGTTTTATTTTGCCATCTATTTCACCAGGAATATATTTCTTCCGACATCTTTTCATCCTTTTAAAAAAAGTCCAACCTCTATTTAAAGACTTTGACGCATTTTTCGATAGCAGTAGCCTCTCTTGGTGTTCTACATTTCATTCTGCACGAGTATGACTTGAAATTGCAGATTTGCGGAGAAAATTTAATTCGGATAAATGCGAGTTCGGAATTTCGATACCCTACCTTGAAGTTCACAGACTTCGATAGTTTCATCTCGTCGATAAGAAGTACTCCTACAAAAAAAAAAAGAACTTAATGAAGATTCTTATAAATTTTATATTAAATTCAAAAATTAATACCTCGAAAATCAGGTTTAAAAAGAAAGTGTTTAGGAAATATTCATTTATCTCTTTTTTTGTATAATTTAAAAAGAAGTTAAAAAAAAGAGTATGTAATATTTATTCCTAATACTTTTTTTAAAATACCTTTTGACGAAGCCTCCTTTTTGCGATGTTTATCTTCTTATTACGGATTCGTTGTTTTTTAACCTTTCTTTTAATATCTGATTTATAGGCTTCTTTACGTAACATTGCAGTAAATACTTTCTTCTCTTTTTACACGGTAGACATCTTGTGCTTTGAAGGCCACCTAGGTACCAAATCCTTTTCTTGACATAACCCACACAATTTTTGGAACTAATAAAGAAGAAAGAAATGTACTCACATCAATTTAAGTACAATTTATAATTTATTTTAATAATTGACACTTCATTTCACTTACCTGTTTGTTTTACCAGTTTCTTCGCATGCAATAAAATTGGAAACTTCCTTCAATATGTTACACATATCGTCAGAATTTCCAATTTTCTTGGATAAAGGTAATGAAACCTTTCTTGATTGAAGAAAAAGCTACAAAGAAACAGTACATATAAATGAAATATATATAAAATGTTAGCGAATATTAATTCATATAAACTTACATCAATTTTCAAAGTACTGAATAAGACAACTTGCTTTTCACCCTCAGAAGAATCATTTTGGTACATTCTTTTCAATCGATTTATAATTATTAAAAATCGAGAGGCACTCTGCTGAAAAATTTTCATTATTGTCAGCACGAGTTCGAGTTTCATTTTCAGTATTTTAATCATTTTCATCGGACTGGTCACATAAGTTTTCTGTTTTTGGTGCTGTAGAGCATGCTTCTTTTATTGCTATGTCGTTTACTTCTGCATTCGGTGTATCTACTTGTGGAAATATTGTGGGAATGGCACGTGGTTTCAGAAATACTTTGTGCGCATAGAGGTTTCGGTTGATACATTCTTCATCGAAATGTAATTCGCACACTTTATCACCTCTCTTCAAAATAATTTGAGACGCCTTATCTAACCCATCTATGCACTTTTGCCACGCAATCAATCTTTCAGTTTAGAAATGTATAAATAATTTTACAAATAAGAATTTTTGAAACATGTGCAAAATTTAATTTTATATTATAAGTATCGGAAATCTTTTGAATTGAATTTCTTTTTTTATTGTTTTGAATTCTCCGTTTTATGCAAAAAGTATCCAAATTAAATATTTTTTTGCTCTGTACGCAGTCTTATATATGAAAAAAGATTAGTGCTCCAGAGCAAAAAAATATTTATCTATAATTTTCGTTGATATAAAATTTTTACCAAGAAATTGTAACGAATTTACTTACATTGGAAACGACAAATTGGGTGATCCTTTTTTCTGGTTCAACCAGGAACTGTCTATTTCTGGTGGAGCACCCTTTTATCATGCACATTTTCTGAAAATTTATTCAGACGAGCTTATTACTTTAACACATTCTGTTACAATTGTAATGACATTTTAAATATATTTAAAAATAAGGAGCACATTCTCATCAGGGCATTCGCGTTTCGCGCTCGATATTTAATACTTTAAACCTCGCGCTTCGCGCTCGGCTCTGTTTAACAATATTTTTCATGATTAAAACGAAAACTACTCATCCTATTGAATAATGGCCAAAAGAGAACTTGTAGAATCTAATACATTCTCTCTGATGAGAATGTAAAAATTTAAAAAGTAACTGCTGCAATCGATACCACCTAGCCAATAAATTAATTTCATATTAATTAAAAAAGCTTTTAAGATAGTGACAATCCCAAGTTAGAGTGGAGTTATATATTAAATACTTACAGCTTCACTATACGTACATCTTCAAAACACAAAAACGTTTAATTCAATCACTACAAGCACACAATTTAAAACACTACACCGAAAAAAAAAGTTTCTTCGTTTAAGAGGATTCCTCTTATTCTGATGCAAGTTTTCCTCTTAATTTTAGAGGATTTTTCTCTTCTAAAAAGGAATCCTCTCAAATAAAGAGGAATCCTCTTAAAATAAAAGGAAAAATCCTCTCAATTTAAAAGGTTCCTTTAAACTGTTTTTTTTATTTGTCTAGGTTATATTTTAGGGTTTCTAAAATCAATAATGCATTTTTAACTTACAATTTTTATTTTATTGAAAACGATTTTTTTAAGTTTAAAATTTAAAACGTAGCGACACCATTACACTAGTACTTCGTGGTGCAATTACTAATTTCAGTTGTTGGTGCGAAAGAAAGTCCTTCTGCGCGAGACATTCCCAGTCTTCTGTTTTTTGTAATTCAAATGAATAATAATGATTACTGAAACCTATTTTTTTTAGAACTTTTACTTTCGAAAGACTCAATGTAAGAACCTAGACCCAATTGTGATAAAAACGTTGCTAGCTTCGATTCCATCCTGCCATTTTTGGGTAACACGACTGAACACAATTGACACGACGCTGAGAACGCGACGCGAATAGGTTAGGTTATTACGCCTCACTGACGTCACTGAGGGCGCTGACTTCGCATGTGCAAGTCCTTTTCTAAGAGTAAATCCTCTCAGTATTAGAGGATTATTCTCAGTCTGAGAGAAAATTGCAAAAGTAGTCATTTTGTCACCTCTATTCTTAAAATGAGGGAAAATAATATAATCCATAGAGGAATATGCTCATTTTTATAGGAAAATATGAGAGGATTCTATAAAAGGAATTTTCCTCTTAAACGAAGAAACTTTTTTTTTCGGTGTAAACACTAACCCGCTTATTTTCAAACTGTCAAAAGTCACGTCAAATTTTGACATTTCGCAGATATTCCACTCGACTAGTCGAGGTATTATCCCCACCATTCTGACATATTGAAAAGGTTACACTTTTTTTGAGCAAATGTACATAAGTTGAGTCTCCTTACTACTACTCCGTGGCGTGTTTAGTCAAGCCTATAGGTGATAGGTTAAAACTGTCCAAATTGATTTCAACTGATGTAAGCGGACTTTTTTTCCTTGTTTGTTTATACTTTTATTCACTGACAAATATGATGAACGTATATTTTTCATATCCAGTCCTTTGCTGTTATTGAAAATATAAGTGATGAGACGGAAGATGATCTTTCAAAATTGTCTGAGAATGTCAACGACTCAAATATTACCTTTGAATTTGACGCTGTAGCGCATTCTGATGAAGGAAATAATGCTGTCGAATCTATCGATATAATTTTGCCTGCCGCCGACTTAAAATGTGACAATCATAGTGAAAAAAGTTCGAAAGAAAGTAAACCAACTTCAAAAAAAAAAAAAAGATTAGAGGCGCCAACAACGCCAACTTCAAAAAAACGCCATGGACTGATAACTGTAGAGGTGAATACTTAACTCATAATATATTTTTCTATAAAATTTTTGAATTATTTAATTCTTTATGTATCGTCATAATTTTCTTGATTCCAATTTTGTGAAAATTATGCGTTTAATGACCCCAAAATGAAATGTTTTTCATAATTCTGTAGAAGTAAATTACGAAAAAAATCTAATCTTCAAATTTGGTTTTAATAAAAAGTTATTCATGAAATGATGAATGTTTGAAACTGTTCTTTGACTTATTCGAAAGGTAATTTTACATAAAGTATCAATATTATATAAAGAACATTTCATGATGTTTAGGAAATTATAAAAGTAATATTCATGTATATAATTCATCCAACTTTCTTTCAATGTGCAGTATAATTATTTTTTTAAATTTCTTTTATCAGGCATTTTAGTAATTTGAAATTTTGCGACTTTTTGTATAGAGTTTAGACCTTAGCAGATTTCAGGGGAAAATTAATAAAATTTTATTTATATGTTACTGGTACTCTACGAAAAATTACCTATGAAATGAGTCAAAGAACATTTAAAAACGTTTATTATTTCGGACGTTAATTCTAAATTTAAAAACCTTCGAAAATTTGACTTTTCTCAATTACTTTTTAAAGAGTTATTTAGGTTAGATATTGTAGCCTTCTATTTAATTATTATTTTAAATGAAGAAAAGGAAGGAAGACACAATTGTTGTGCGGGTTGTACAATTCAATGTAAACTCCGGACATAGGAATATGGAAGATGGATTATAAGGAAAATACAAAAATGTGGGTTCACAGTGCCTGTAAACTCCTGTTTCCATACGTTTAAAATAGTTATGTGCCCTGAAAAGGGCAGATTGGAATTGGGCTCTAAAAAGAACCATTTGGTTTAAATAAAAAAAAGGGGAGTTCTTAAAAGAACTGGTGTAAAACGCCTCCAGAAAAGCTGCCTTCGAGGCAACTTGGTCGGGACGGTGACCACCGATCTAATACGTTGCTCCTCTGGCGACGAATCTCGCGAACTACCCGCCACAGGCTGGAAATTTCCCGGAGCGGGGACGGTGCGCGCGCAGTCCAGACGTGTGATGCGCGATTTGGAGGAAGCGTACTTGCGAGGCGACGACAGAATCAAATATCGCGATTTGACAAGACGCGAATCTCGTATCTCGATTCCTTTTGGTGGGGATGGCTTGATCGGCGAGGCCTGGATTTCCAAGACGTCATCGGCATCGTCGTCACTTCCAACTGTCACCACCACCGTCGGTTCGGGTCGTAGGCTTCTCACGTCTACTATGCGCGGATGGAAACTAAGATTCTTCCCAGGTGTGACGGGCAACCCGTTGAGAAGCTTGAAGCTATTCTCCCCGAGGATGTCATCCGTGTAAAAATGCGGTAGAGTCGAAGTATGGCTTTGACGCGCGACCGGTTGTCTTACGGCAGGGGGAGGGTTGTTCGGTGTCGGTGCTTTCCTGGTGTAGTTACGGCGATAACTATCAGGGATTTCTATGTGAGAACCTGGTGGAGCGCGCTTGAAAGCCTCCAAAGCTCGACGTCTCTTCTCGTTTAGCCGCTTCTTTAGACTGGGACGTGGTCGAACTTTCGTCACTAGATTTGTGGGCGGCATTTACCGATTTACACTCGCGGCACTTATTCACAACACTAGATAATCGCACCGTACTAAATAATTAGAGGAAGTCGTCGCGTTTCGGAAAGGATTTTCCTTTTGCCCTCCTCGGTTCCGGGCCAGTACCCCGAAGGGTACTCGAGAACTCGACTTTAGGGTTTTAGAGGGAAAAAAAGAAAGGAAAGGATCTTCCTATTACCCTCCCCGGTTCTTAGCCGGTACCCCGGAGGGTACTCGAGAACTCGACTTCAGGTTCTAGGAAAAGAAAAGGATTAGAAAAGGAAGTTTATTTGCAAATGGCGAAGATAAAGATACGATCGGCGAACTATATTGGATTAGGCACCCGATGGTGCGAGACAGCGTCGAAATTCTAAAGTAATCGCTCCGTCGAGCAGGGGATCCTTGTCGGAGGTCTCGTATGTCGAGAAAGAGGACGAGCTGCGAAATACAGCGCGTATTATAGCCCTTGGCCGGGGAACTGTCACACCAGTGGGGGAAATCGAGCGCCACGATTGGTTAAGACAAAAGCCTGTGCGAGCCAAACGTGAGCCCGATCTCGAACGGATACTCAGAGAGCTCTCCGGCCAAGAGCGTCGCTAAAAGCAATGATATGACTGGTCGAGAGTAATACGGTCTAGCTCCAATGGGGTGCTCGGTTGGGAGTCTCGACGCTTGCCTCGGAACCACCAATCAGATGTCTTAATTTATTTAGAAAGAACACAGAGTTCAAAACGGGATTAGATTATAATTTAGCACGTTGGCGTGCGACAATATTAAGGGTTTTGTATTTTTGCTTCCATTTAAAATAAAAGATTTCCATTCTTAATTACATTCAATTACTTAAAGGACTTACACTCTCTGATTGATGAGAATTTGGATAGACATCACATTCTGACTGTATATGAAAAGACTGGAAAGCTGGATAAATGTGCGCAAGATAAGTTAACTGCTTTAATTGCTAATAGACTGATGTCCGAAAACCCCCCGAGTGAGGTGAAAAATTGTCAATGGGAGAGAGCGTCTGAATTAATTGAGGAAATATTTAAGTCTGAAAATAAGGTATGGATTTTAATTACATAAATTAAAAGTGTACCAATTATTCCTTCTCCAGTATAAATTAATTAACATCAAAAATTTGTTTACAGCTGACATACTACGTTCCTCCTTATACTTCGAGCAAAAATCAAAAACTTTCTAAGGGGAAATTGCCATTCAAATATCGCAATCTTCGAACTGCTATGAGAAAACGTGGAGTGTTAGAGAAGAAGTCTACACAGGCTATAGATAAAAATTTGAATTCTGATGATTCAGGTAAAGTTTTATTTTTATAATTTTTATATTATTGTATAGATAGACTAAAGAAATATTATTATAGACAAGATTTGTAATTTTTATAAGAATTTTTAAGAATATTTTTTACAGAACCCTGGCCTAAAGTTGTTCTACTTTGGTCAAAAACAGCTTCTAGACGTTTACCCGATATAAGAGAGGAATATGACAAGTCTATTGCGGATATTGTAAAAGACTGGCCTTTATTGAATCATCCATTGGGATACACACTGGTTTGTTTTTTCAAATTATTATAGATACGAATTATGACAAAAGATTCTTCTTATATTGAATTGTGAATTATACTGTGCAGAACATTTGGGAAAGAGTAGCTTCTACAATTGTTTAATTGAGAAAAAAACGACTGAAAAACATGCAATTTCATTCCCATTCCAGATTTCCAATGACTTTGATTATTTGTACGAGAAAGAAAAGCTGTCATTTTTATGTAACTGGACAGATCGAAGAGATAGCATTTTGGACTTAATGAAGACTGGTATCAAAGATAAACCAAGTCTACTCTTATTAGAAAAGATTACAGATGAAACTGAAGAATGTGAGAAACAATTCTTTTATTATATGTATATATTAAAATGATTATCTTCTAGTTTTTTACAGACGATCGTTCCATCAGTATCCTAATCAAATTGCTTTAGTTATTTAGTTATTGTTAATATATTTTTTTCCGCCTGACAGCTGTGAAAGATATAATCACATTATATCTTCTCCCTGCTTTGTTACACCGGCCATAATCAAGCGCAAAGGACATAATCACTGAAAACCGACAATTATAGAAGCTCAAAATGCTTTTATTGTTTATATCGAGGTATTTGATAAATTTCATTTTTATTTTCATTTTTTAATTTTCATTTTCATTCACGATTATGTTATTTTAGAATAGCAATAAACTTCAAGAAGCCTTAAAAGGAAAAACAGAAAAGTACAACAGACTGGGCTTAACTATACAACCCTTCGTAATTTTGGTAGGAAGTTCACTGTCATCAATAAGGAAGTCGTATGTATACTTGCTACCAAATGTTTTGTATGATGTAAAAGATCCGTTGTCAGCTGTCGACACTTGCTTCAAAGTATTTCATACTTTGTGTCTGAACTATCCATCCGAATGTGAGAATGTCTGGTACTTTTTGCAGACGTACTTTTACGCGATTAAGACTCCTGAAGATCATATTTCGTGCTCTGTAAATTCACTTATCAGCCGGTTGTAAAAATCATAGATTTCCTAAATTTTGAGTTGATCTTCGTTCTTCACTATTTTTTTTTCACTAAGTGTATCAATAATGCCGTATGCTTGCTTCAATTGTAAAAAACTGTGCAATACAGTTTATGCTCTGTGTTTCCACATACAGATTAAGCACTTCATTTTGCGTTCCTATGTATGTGGGCAAGAATATTTTTTGCGAGAATTTCAACAATTTTCTAGTTTTAGACGACATATTAAGAAAAAACACTCAAACCAAAGTCAAACTGAAACCGAAAACAACGTATTTGACGTCACAGCACCACAGCATACAGTACCATCATCATCAATAGATTCTGACGAGAATTCTGATTCTGATCATGAAAACCTTCCAGTAGGTGATTCAATAATCGACGAAGTGAACGTCATTCCAAACATCGATGACGAAGCCTGGGATTCTTCATTTAACAAAATAACACAAAAATATTTTTCCTCTTTATATTCAAATCAATCACTTTCTCGTGAGTCCATTCAGAATTCGCTAAATTCTACAATTGATGTACTGAATATCGTTGGCGATTTTCTTGAAAATGCCGTAATTCCAACAAACGAAACAAAAAACAATTTTTTAAATATTCTAAAATTCTTAAAAGAGCCGTTTCACGATCAAAGATCTGAATATCACAGAATAAATAAATTAAGCACTGAAGATTACTTGATTCAGCCGGTAAATATCTTTTTAGGTCAACGTTTAGATGAAAAAATAATCTCAGGTGAAACTGTACTTATTCCTACGGAAGAAAATTTATAATTTCTTCCATTGCGACACCTTTTCAAAAAACTTTTTGAGAATAAATCCGTTTTCAATGCAGCGAAAGCTTATCTCTCATCAGATTTTGATCTTGATGTAATTGACGATATTGATTTCACTCCTTACTGGCAACAGAAAACAAAAAATTTTCCTAAATAAATTCGTAATTCCCATTTTCTTATATTACGATGAATTTGAATGCAATAATTCTTTAGGATCACATGCTGGGATTCATAAGCTGGGTGCTGTGTATGTCAGTCTGCGCTGTTTTCCGTTAGAATATCAATCTCGACTAATGAATATTTTTTAGCACTCCTAGTACATTACGGCGATAAAGTAAAAGAGGGTAACAGTGTGTTTCAAATCCTTGTTGAGGAGTTAATATTTTTAGAGACAGAGGGAATAACAATTGATTTAGGTGATAATGAATTTGAAACTATATACTTCTCACTACCATTAATTCTCGGAGACAATGCAGGTATGAATGATGTGCTTGGTTTTGTTTCATGCTCTGGAAATTACTTTTGCCGGTTTTGTAAAGGACACAAACGAAAAATACTAAATGCCACAGAAGATGTTAATTTAAATCAAAACAAAGAAAATTACGAACTTCAGATCAGCTTGAAAGATTCTAAATTATCAGGTATCAAAGAAAACTGTATTTGGAATCAAATTCCTTCATTTCATGTCACTGACAATTATTCAGTTGACATTATGCACGACCTTTTAGAAGGTGTATGTAATTTTGATTTAGTTTTAATAATATTATACTTAGTATTTTTCACTAAAACAATTTGATTAGAAACATTAAATTCCAGAATTCAGTCTTTCAATTATGGTTATGTAGAAGCAGGCAACAGACCACCAATTATCACAGAAGCCATGATAAAAGATAATTTTCAAATAAAAATAAAAGCTGCTGAAATGATGTGTTTAGTTAGAAACTTCGGATTAATGATTGAAGATTTGGTACTAGAAAATGACAGCGTTTGGGATCTTTATATAACTTTATGTCAAATTATCTGAGCACTATCTAAAAGTTCTTATTGAACAACACCATGAAATGTACATTGAAGTTTCCAAGAGACTTGGATTGTATAAAGAGTTTAATATAAAGCCAAAATTACATTTCATGGTGCATTATCCAACAATTTTAAGTATGATAGGACCGTTACGTAATATCTGGTGTATGCGTTTTGAAAGGAAGCACGCTAGTGGAAAAAAAAACTGCTTCTCTTTCCAATAGTAGAATAAATATTACCCATACTATTTCAATGAGAAATCAATTGCAGCAAGCATACGATCTTCTGAATGCAGGAAATTTACAACCTTCGCTCAAATGCGGAAAATACGATACAGATTTTGTAACGTCAAACATTGATCTACAATCTTTTCCTATTGATAACAGATATGAGCCCTATACGTGGGTAGATTATAATGGTAACTTGTATAAAGCAAAAGAGTGCGTTATTCTTTTGGGAACAAATGAAGAATTTCCAAATTTTGGATTTGTTGATTTCGTGTTATTCAGTCGAAAAGGAGTTCAGTTTTTATACAGAAATTTTGATGTAATTGGTTTCGATGCGCACAGGTATTCTTATATTATAAACTTTAAAAATATTTCAAATGCAATGTCATTTATATCGTTAGAAGATTTACCGGATCGTACACCTCTAATTTTAAGAAATGTTTCCGATGAGTATTACGTGACACCACCATACTCATATTAAAATGTATTATCTCTACTTGACTTCTTATAGTCTTCGGCGTAAGGCAGTATTATTATACGAATAAGGTTTTTAAAAAAATTAGTTATAAATAATATTAAGCTTTGTTCAAGTTGAAAGATTTTAAACATTTTAATATTTGTTATTCTGAGTTAACTTGCGAGAAAAATAAACCAATCAATAAAATAAATACTTGTATTGTTTTTGTACCAAACGTCGATAATAATAATATTATATAAAAAAAACGTTTATTTGGAAATTTGAAATATCGCGGGAATTTCTTATGCAATCGCGAAAGAGAAATTGCACATGCGCAGCTCTGGACTGCCTTTTCTAAATTTATTCCAATCAAATAAGGCGTAAATTTGGGTCAAATATTATAATATATTTAAGTTAAATAACAAATTTTTTTGGCATAAATAAAATTTCTCATTCAGTTTGCATAAATAGTCTTATTCAATTCAAATGAATAACTCAAATAAAAAAATTTATTTGTATCAAAGGACTTTTTATTTGGCACTGAGACAAAGAAATTTTTTTATTTGAATCAAATATATTTTATTTAATTCAAATAAATCATTTCTCTGGGTGTGTTGAATTAGTCTAATTTCCCACCTCTCTTCGATAATTAGATGGAAAAATTGCAAAGATGCACCGTTTGATGGGTCCTTCCATCGAGATGGGTTCCTCGATGACAGGAGAGGAGTGTCTCTTTCTGAGCAAAAAACGATAGTTTTGTTTAAAAAAAATGATTCGAGATACGAGAAAAAAGAAGGGAGCAGACAATATTTTAGAGAGAGTATGCATTAGTTACAGATGTCAAAATCCCTTTTTGCTAGAAAAATAGGTGGGTCATTCCATACCATATTTAGAACTGAAAAATAAAGTCGTCTCGAATATTTCTTTTTCGTGTTTTAGATACAAAACAAATAGACACGTATTTTTTTATTTCAATATGATATGCAAACTTTTCAAGTTATAAGTGTTTAAAAATCTGGAGTAGAAAAAATTAGGTATTTTTTAAAATCTTCCAGTTCGTAAACTATTTCCTAGAAAACAATGAAATTTTCAGGTAAAGTCGACGATTACCTACACTTTGCAAATAGCGATGAATGAAAAAAATTTTCCTTTTTTTTACATAAAAAATATGCAATTATTGTCTTAAATAAATGGAATTAACGGAAAATGGACATGTTTAAAATCGTTTTTATCCAGGATTAAAATATTTGTTATAGTTTTGAGAATATCTCATAAAAATTTCAGAGTAGACCTTTGGATACTTTTTAATAAGCAGCTAGTTGTTTAAAGTCGGGTCACCTTCTTGCGCTTGATAGTGCATCGTATACCCCGAATTTTCTATCTGTCACGGCGCGCGGCGGTGAACACTTACAGTGGACGGTGCGCTTTCAAGCGCTTGAAGCTGACCCAACTGTAAAAAAAAAGTATCCAACGGTCCACTCTGAAATTTTTATGAGATATTTTCAAAACTATAACGAATATTTTAATCCTGGAAAAAACGATTTTAAACATGTCCATTTTCCGTAAGCGCCATTTATTTAAAACAATTGCATATTTCTTATGTAAAAAAATGGAATATTTTTTTCATCCATTGCTATTTGCAAAGTGTAGGTAATCGTCGACTTTACCTGAAAATTGCATTGTTTTCTAGGAAATAGTTTACGAACTGGAAGATTTTAAAAAATACCTAATTTTTTCTACTCCAGATTTTTAAACACTTATAACTTGAAAAGTTTGCATATCATATTGAAAGAAAAAGATACGTGTCTGTCTGTTTTGTGTCTAAAACACGAAAAATATATTCGAGACGATTTTATTTTTCAGGTCTAAATATGATATGGAATGACCCATATAAATCATTTTTTAAATTTCCCCTGTTTCCAAACATGCCGAGTATGAATTGTCCTAACTGGAGCGGAAAGTTAAAAATTTTGATCACGTTGCCGCGTTTTGAAAAATTTATTGCAATTCAATTACAAAAATGATAAACATTTGTCTCGGAGTAATTTATTTGGTGCGCAAATATAATTCATTGTAGAGTACTTTTCGTAGCAGTCTTGTTGATTCCACCGATAAGAACAGTTCTATAATCAGTAGTGTACCAGTGGCACATAGACTGCGGCATTAGGTCTCTGCAAGCAAATCCTTTCTCTTTAGCTCGGTTAGTTTAGAAAATAGCAGAGGCCCGAGAGTAACTAGTGAATCTCTTCTGCTATAATCGCGAATATTTGTTATTAAAATTGATTTAAGAAGTCATTGTTACGTACGTGCTCTATCAGATGTTCGTAGTTTCCTTTAACACGCAAAATATTCTATTAATCAAGTGTGCAATATATAACTTTTCTTTACGACTGATCATGCGTTACTAAACGCTACGTGTTTTTAATATGTTCAGTTGTGAATACATTGAGGATGGAACACGTTTCTACCTGCCACGATGACGTAGATGATAATAAAATTATAGATACAGACTCTTCAGGAAATTTTATAATTTAGTGTGTTACACGAGCTTTAGCGAATTTTTTTCTTACGTTTCTTATTTTAGCACGAAAAAATGTTTTCTTTCAACTAATTTATTATTAATATTGAACTGAAAACATGTAGTTAAACCATTTTTTTTAATTTAATACGTACAATTCTGTAAAACTAGTGGATTTTTTTCTCTTTGTTCAGAATGAAATAAATTAACCTTTTTTATAATGCAAATATTATTTGTACAAAATTAATTAGAGATTTTTTATTGAACTGTGCTGTACAGTGTACGTGGTTAGAAGAACTTTCACTGTAATACCGGCACGGTCTACTTTTCCTTGTCTTTTCAATCTGAATTGAAATTCGAATCCTATAGTGATTGAAGATCACCTATACAAACTTTTCAATTAAATAAAAGTTGTCACAATGAAGTAAAGGGAGAAGTTCCGAATAGTGGTTATGCTTGATATTCTTGAAACTTCGTATACTTTTTATTTTGATGCGCTGATTACGAAAATGATAGTGAAAGTTGGCGCAAATATGAATTTAATGAAAAAAACCATAAAAATCTCGTAAAATCATGGTTTTTTGCGATTATCTCAGCTAATATGGTATATGGTATATGGGTTTTTTTTATAAACGAGATTAGGCCGCGTGCTTGAGCGCGCGTGTTTCGTCTATAGAAACTGAAATTATGACAATTTAAATTCGCGCGCCATATGAATTGACCAATAAGGTTAGCGCACTACGCATGAAGTTAGCTGAAAGGTAACGCGAAATGTGGAACGCAATGTGAAGTTGTCTGAAATCCATGTCTTTTTTAGAAAAGGATAAAAATCTATATAGTTGATTTTCTCGAAAACTATCATTCGCAGAAAAAAATGTGTATTTCGTTGAGATCTACAACTTTTGTTTGAAACATTTTTTTTAATTTTGCATATTAGATGAGATAATCGCAAAAAACCATGATTTTATGGGGTTTTCATGGTTTTTTCCGTTAAATTAAAATTTTCGCCTATTTTCACTATCATTATCGTAATCAGCGCATCAAAATACATAAGTATACGAAGTTTCAAGAAAATCAAGCATAAACACTATTCGGAACTATATCCGAAGTAAACAATAGAATCGTAGTGAACATGTAAAGAAAATAATCTAGCGACATTATCACTTTTTTGTGAATAAACTATATGTGAGATTATGATTGCGGAAAAAAAAAGATTTAAAAAAAATATTATCTCTGGTTCGAGATAATATTTACAGAATTTTATTTATATTGTAGAAGAATAGCCCATTAAAAGCAGAATTTACAAAACTTATCCTCGAGCTTATATTTATTTAAGAATTGAATTAATACAACTGCATGGAAAAAAATAGTACTGGAAGAATTACCGAATTATTCCGATGTGGCGGATATGAGAAAAATTCGGGAGATAATCTAGAGCTTTTCGGTAAAACAACTCGAACTGTTCCAGAAGAATTACCGAACTGAGAATAAAAAAGTCAGAAATGATAATTACGAATAAGTTCAAGATAAAGTACAGAATAATAAGATATTTTCTCTAGAAAAATTCAAGAGAATTTATATTTCCTCTGCAGTAATTTTTCGTCTCCTACGATCGGGAGAATTATAGTTTTCGTTCCCTGAAAATTCCCGAACTCCACAATGTTTTGAAGTACACATACGTAGCAGCGTGCCACACAGTGCAGTAAGTTGCGTTAGTGTATGTGTGAGAATTACATATGCTGGCGTCCCCGGTATAGGCGGTATCACGAAATCAACAAACATATATATTTAAAATAATTATTAATTACACAAATTACGAATTTGTGAATTTTAGAAATTTCTTATCATAATGCATTAATTTAAAGTTTTAAGGGCGATGGACTTACAAGGCACTATGTGTCAACGTCGCAATTTTGCCGTGCATTTGCACATCAATTCCATTCGATCGTATTTGCGGAGCAAATCGGATCGAAATGAAATTTCTTTGGGCCTCAAAAAACTCTAATGTGGCAGGATTATGTGTATTGGCTTACTTTTTCGAAAAAAGGGGGAAAACATTTTTAATATAAGTTTTTAATATAAGTGACAGAAGACCTACTTGTCTTAGAAAATCCTCTTTTTTTATAAATATCTGCACTTGATTGGCACTCGCGATTTTTTTATATGATTTTATTGTCACGAGGGTCTTTATTTGTCACTTTATATCACTCAACAACGCGAGAAACAGTGAAAATCCGAAAAAAAAACTATTATGAATCCGACACACGAAAAGAGGACGCGCGAAGAACTTATTGTGCATGGACTGTATGTACC
>UCOK01017753.1:0-35056 GCA_900474325.1 Synergus umbraculus
TTCGAGCGGTAGATCGATGCTAATTTCGAGCGTGAAATCAGAAACCGACGCTGTAGATTCCGAACGTAATGAGGCGCTCAAAACGCAAAGCAGCGGTGTTTCAGTCAGAATAAAGTGTAAACGATCGAAAAAGTCGTTAACTGCTTGGAAATTGGTAATCGCCGAGAATAATCGACTCCTCTTTGTAACTGCTTACGTTTTTATATGGACTAGAAATGAGACAAGCTACGAAAAACAGTCATAAAAAATTATTACTAGAAAAGAGATACGACTCTTTTATCCTCTCCATTTTTTACTCTAGCATAAAAAGAACTATCATTATCAAACTCTAAACCCAAACAATAAATCTAATCCACAAACTAGAGGACTATCGACTAATTGTAAAGAAAACAATCTCAATTCAAAAAGTCGTTAAAATTCACATTAGCTTGGAGCTCAATAAAATGACAATAAATGAATAAATCAATTCGGCTTCAAATTTGATGAAAGCATTAAAGAGACATTAAGTCGAGATTTCAGTTTCGCAGCTTGAACAATTCGAAGGCCACTTGCTGTGCGTCATCTATCTTTTGAGCGTGGTAGCGAGGAAAGAAGGCATAATTAAATTAAATTAACCCCCTCTTTTCAAGTGAGTTGATCTCTCCTCTTCCCCGCTCTATCCCTCTACTCCTCTTCACTCTTGTGAGCTATAGTTGGCTGGCTTTATTTGCAAGCAATTTGTGCCTGCAAAAAATCTGAAAATAATGCTCTGATATTAATCATATCCTTCTTTCCTCCCTTCGCACCCTCTCTGCTAGCGTTCATGGCATCCCTTTTGACCGCCACGAGCTCCTCTCGTTCTGTATTACGCGAGTAAATATATGCACGCACATATGTGCATGACCGTAGGTAATTACCTGCACCAAACTATTGTTGCAGCGCTGATGGAAATGGAATCTTGCAGAAAAACACACTTTGGTATTTGAGGATATAAGTACTGGAGCAATACTTTTTTCTGGACCTTTATCTGATTATCTGAACTTTTATTTTCACAAATTGTTAGCCGTCAGGCTTAAAAATTAATAAGAACAATAAACTCTGTAAACTTAGCTCTAGTTATAAATATATAGTGTCGACTTTGATTTACAGCACACTTTTCGTACACGAGTTTTTTTTAGTTACCAAAAACTCAAAAAAGCCCAAAGAGGATCGAAGACGTCCCAACAATATTTATGTCTCATTTATTCCTGCGCCATGGGTGTGATTTAAAAAGTGCTAGAGTGTGCCCTAAGTCAGAGTCGACTGTACTTTAATCTTCACAAAACCTATAAAAATATAATCATATGATCAGCATATGCAAACTTATATATACATGAACAACTACAAGCTCTGTCTTCCGATTTTAATTAAACTTGATAAAATTATAACTCTATACAAGAGACATTTTGGCTCTAAAGTTTGATTGCAGATTTCAAAAAATCTTTTGGAATCTAAATGTCGCTTCTCTTGCACAGGACTATAATCTCAGCAATTTTCCTCTAAATCGGAAGTAGACCACTTGGCTGGTACAATTTCAACAAGGTGAGTCCTATTAATTTAGATTGTAGAGAAGAATATTTTTTTTTATAATTTATAATGTATAATTCATGATTAAAATTGAAATAGTAAATCTAACTTACAGACCTTAGATTTAGGCTTTTCGTGCTTTCTTCATGTAAGCCGCTCCACTATCAAATTCGGAGGTATTGAGCATTCTGACTTTTTTAAGTGAGCCAATCCTCTTGCCATTTCCAGGATTTTGTTTCTTCTGAAGGATCCTCTTCGCAGGCCTGAAAGCACAAAGAGGGAGCTTAATCGACGCATTACGGTAACCCGCAATTTTCGGTAATTTAGTGTAAGCGACATGTGGCGAGGACCGGTGAGGACAGCGTGGTAATGGAAAATTGACAAAAAACGATTCGCTTTAAAGCAAGGTTACACCAAAGATCACGCGAGGCTACCAACTGGCGTACCGAATCCCTTGTTCCCGCCCAGTTTTTGCCTTTCGGTTGCCTTGCTGAGTTCTAGGAATTTTCATTCTCAAAGATCCTGATTGTCAAACAGTTCTTGATTCTAAAGATCTTATTCTAATCATACTACTTTTATTTAAATCAAACCTCCAAGTTCAAAGATTCACAACATTTCCTGGTAAAAATAAATTAAACCGGACCAAAATAAAATGAATTGGACTGAATCTGGAGAACTCATTAATTTAATTAATTATTAATATCAAAGAATTCAAAAGCCATCAATAGTCTAAATGCGCAATTTTTTTAAAAACACATTATGAAAGAACTGGTTTTTCTTTTCTTTAAGGGCGTTGGACCCAAATGTTAAGCTCAAGATTCAATTCTCCACCTCACTCAATCAAAATTATAGATAAATATTTTTTTCGTTGTGTAGCGCTAATTTTTTTTCAAATATAAAACTGCGTACAGAGCGAAAAAATATTTAATTTCGATACTTTTTGCATAAAACGAAAAATTCAAAATCTAAATTCCAAATAAGATAGTATCATTTTACTTAAAAAATATTTGAATCAGATATTTTCTGGCTCTGTACGCATAATTCTAGTTAAAAATTAATTAATTCTATAGAGAGAAAAGATTCCAAATTTAATAGTTGTTGAATAAAATGAAGAAATCGAATTTCTAGATTAAGAACTTGGCTCCAACACCCTTAAAATAGTATTTAATTTTTATTTTTTAAGTTTTGAAGGTATACACATACACTGAGAAAAATGTTTGTTGCGGACAACAAAAAATTTTGTTGCTATAGAAGCAACAAAGATTTTTGTTTGTGCCAACCAAAGTTTTGTTCATTCAACCAAAACTGAGATTTTGTTGGTTCAAATGAATTTTCTTGGTTCAACAAAAAGTTTGTTGAAAGAACCAAGATTTGGTTGGCGCAACCAAACAATTTTTGTTGCTTCTATAGCAACAAAAAGTTTTGTTGTGCGCACCAAACATTTTTCTCAGTGTAACTTCGTGTGAATAGCTTTGCATTGCTTTTTATGAGTTCAAGAATATGTATTAGTACAAAAAAATCTTTTATTTTTTTTTTTAATTCTGCTCCCTAATGATCATCAGAAGAAATAATTATCTTCTAGAAGCCTGACATTAGAAAGGAATCAATTTTCATGTTATACCACTGCGGTTATAATTTACGAACTCAGTTTATGGGCCCAACGTCAAAACTGTCATCCAATCCCAATATCATTCGTCATATAGGACAGTACGGACAATGTTAGAGAGTGGACATGTCCACGGTGCATAGCAGTGCATAGTCGTCGGCCATGAGCCATGAGCCATAAGGTTCTCGTCTGCTCACTTCCCCCACCTCCATGTCATCTGTCCACCCCCGTCGCCATCTCTACGATTCTGATTCTCTCTCGCTCTTTCTGTCTGCCTCTCTCTCTCTCTCTCTCTCTCTCTCTCTCAACCCTCTCTCTCCAACTTCTCGGCTCTCAGTCAACAATTGTACATTACATTTCACATGCGGTCGCTGGTCCTCGCTATTGTTCATAATTATACAATACGGCTATTAAACAGACTGATGCGACCGCCACTTCCGGTCTGCTAGCACGGCCATTTACGGAAGCTAGCACGAGCCCTGAACCTGACATATAAAGCATATAATGTAGCCGGCCCACCTTTTTGATTATGGTGGCTCAATGGGTATAGTGGGTAATGGCTCATGTTCAACACGCAGGACATGAGGACTGAGGACAACCCAGGCCATGAGGTCAAGGGTGTCGCGTGCGATTGCCATTCAGAGGGGTGGAAACTCGAAAGTGGAAAAAACGCGATAACTTCAACAAAAAGGAGGATCAAATTAAAACGATGAAAGTGGCGTGAAAGAGTCACGAGTTGGGTTTTGTTTAGTTTGAAATCGAAATTATTAGACTGGCTCTTGAATGGAGTCAAGTTCATTGTTCAGAAAGACAAATCACCATCAGAAGGTGCTGATAAGAATTTTTGATTTCATGATAAAAAGTTTCCGACAGTGTCATTTTTTATGTTATTTCTAATACGAAGTACTCTCTAAATCTGAATTAGTGGACATTTTACTAATGCAATTAGTAACGACGGGTTTGACTGTTAAGTTAGTAATTTTTTGACATTCTACTAAATGAAATGGTAAGATTTATGTTACTAAATGAATTAGTAAGGATTTTCTACTAATTTGTTTAGTAGTAACAACCAGTGTTGGGTAGTAACTTGTTACAAGTAACTAAGTTACGATTTTTGCAGTAACTTGTAACTTAATTGTACTTACTTTGAAGTTACTTTGTGTTTTTTTATATTTCTTTTTTATGGTCAATTTACAATTTTTTCTAATAAAAAAGAAAGAAATTTAAGATTCGAATTTGAAAATCGCGCGGTTCTAAATTATTTAAATGATAGTAATATAATAATAAAAAATAGTTTTATTAATCTTACATTAATTACTTTTATTTCTAAATTAAGGAAGCAAAAAAATTAACTTTTTAGGTAACTTGAAGTTACAAGTAATGTAACTGTAACTTAGTTACTTTTTTTGGTTTAGTAACGTAACTTTAACTAGTTACTCAAAAAAAGTAACTTACCCAACACTGGTTCTAATTAAGGATATCCCATTCATTCAAAAAGATTTCACTGTATATTTAGAAATAATTCAAAGTATTCAGAAGAGTTCTTTTAAAATCTCTTGAAATTCTTTTACATATCTTGATATATCTTTGAAATCTTGTGCAACCCCTTGAAAATTCTTGGATCCTTTGGACTCTTTTTAAATGTACATTGAAAACCTTGAAACTCTTCTGAATTATTTTCAAATTCCCCAAAGTCAGTTGACAGCAAAAATATATTATTTTACTTCACTAAAATGAGTGAAATAGAATAAAACATATAGTTTGAATACAAAAAGCAAAGCCATATATTTAAGTTTAATCTTCGAGAAAGTTTCATGCTAGATGGCGAAGATAAGTTTCACCCTTTTCGCTGAAAAAACAGGTTTATGATACTGTGGATTGACGACGATAAATGATAAACCAGACTTGAAATTCAAAGGGGATCAATATTGGTGCACCTGTATTGCCACCTGCCAAATGCTGTGAGAGTGGATTTTGAAAGAAAGTAAATAGTAAAAATAAAATCACACCCCACAAAATATAGGCACGCGCACGCAGACGCGAAATACGAGCTTACGCATTGACACACACACTAAGAAAAAGATTCACACGTATGAGGTCTCTCGATTCATTGGACCGTCAATGCCCGCCTTTCACCTATTAAAAGTCACTCGGTCTCCCGGTGGGATATTGTTTCCTCTTGTTTCCCTCTTCAAAAGCCCCACGCCCACGCAAGTGGTTTAAGGGAAAAAGTAGCATCCCTGAAATTCTGTTTTTCAATTTCGATTTTTTGACTTCAAGAAATTTTTTCCATATTTTTTTTTCTAGGTCAAATTTTCATTACACAATTATTAATCACTAAAAATATTTACAATGTAACAATTTTGAATATTATAAAAGGGGAAACCGCTGAAATTGAATTTCAACAAAATTCAGAAGATTTCAAGAGATTTAACAAATTTTAAAAAATACAAAAACATTTTTTGGTTTTAAGTTACTTGAAAATCAATTTGTAGGAATATTCAAGCAGTTTTTTGCTTTTTCAACTGCAATTTGAATTCGAATTTTTCATTGGCAGTAACTCCAGTGTTTCCGTCAAGTCTGCCTCTCTATTCTCAAATATTGTTAACGCAAGAAGCCAGCGTGAATCCATTATTAATACAAAGCACGGAACTCGTCTAAACGCAGAAAGCTGATCGTCATGTCGTTTTGATGAAATGCGGAAGACGTTTGACAGTTTGACAATATAGGGGAAACGGCAGCCAGGCGAAAATGGAAATTGGACTCGAGCGAGTACTTAATGAGTTTTTGAACCAGGCGAAAATTCTTGCTGATGATCGCTCTTAACGTTCAGGAATAAATAATGTGCTTGCACGCGGAACAACCAAACCACGCAAGTATGTATCGCATCAGTCACAGCAACGGCGACTTACCAGGATTAATGGAACTCTTATATTGAGTATGAAAAATAGCGGTTTTAAAATTGTATCTGGTCTCGTTCTGTTACCTCCAGTAATCACAAATTAGTTTGAATATCTAAAAAGATTCCAAAGAATTGAAAATAATTTAGTTCCAAAGAATTCGATAAAATTGAATTATATACAAAGAATGAAAAAAATTTAAACGCCTGCTGATCTCTTAAGAGTGTTGGAGCCAAGTTCCAATCTAAAAATTCAATTTCTTCATTTTACTTAACAAATATTAAATGTGGAATTTTTTCTTTGTATAGAATTAATCAATTTTCAACTAGAATTATGCGTACAGAGCCAGAAAATATGATTCAAATATTTTTTAAGTACACGGAAAAAATTATTTTCTTAGATTTTAAAACAGTATTTACTGACTTTCGGACACAAAGAAGTCAGAGAAAAGTATTATAATATTTCAGTGAATTTTATGAGATATTATAATACTTTTCTCTGACTTCTCTGTGTCCGAAAGTCAGTAAATACTGTTTTAAAATCTAAGAAAATAATTTTTTCCGTGTAAAATGAAAATATTGAATTTTGAAGTCAGATTTTGAATTCTTCGATTTATGCAAAAAGTATCGAAATTAAATATTTTTTCGCTCTGTATGCAATCTTATATTTGAAAAAAGATTAGCGATACAGACCCTTAAATTAAAATGAAATTTTCCTTACAAATTGGACAAACCACTTATCTTAATTAAAATGAAAACTCAAGATAAAGAAACAATCTCTTAAGTCAAGTCAGATTTGTTAATGGAATAGTTTTTCTCGCGCACACAATTGGCAATAATTTTCGATAATTATCTTTCTGAAGCGTATGGAATATGCGTTTGTTTTCTATTCTCATGCGGGACTGACTTTTCGCATAAAAAAGTTGTATTCTTTAATCACTATTCACGTTTCACGATGTGTTTCAATATTTCTATGGTACAAGGTACAAGAACTAGGTAAACGGTACGGTAAATATCAATCCTGTAATCAGAGATAATACCGTTTGTAACTGGAAACGGTAATGGTTACTTTATATTAAAGTTACATAAAACCTCATTAGGTATCCAGTCTAAGCTGTGTGCATTTATACATTGTGTATGATAAACGGCGTTGCGATAAACTGCATGAAAACCTGGGAAATAAAACTACGCGGTCGCATAATTGCAAATCATTGGTTTTGTGACGGAGCAACGAAGTAAATTATATTTCAGACTATGAAGCATGTCGTGCGAAAAGAATAAAACGCCGTTTGAATTTATAACATGCAATTTTTGTAAAAGTAGTAATAGTATTCTATTAGAAATTTGTAACTGTTTCTTGAGTAAGTGATCAATTTTCAGGCTTATAAGAACTACTCATCAATTAGAAGCTAAAAAGTTGGAATGCATTTTTTTAGAACTCATAATTATGAATTTTTTAAAATTACTTTTGATTTTTTTTTAATTCCTTAAAAATATTCTTTAAAATCACTTAAAACCTCCTGAATATCCTTAATACTTAGAACTTCTTTTAGAATCTTTTGAAATATTTTAATTCCTTAATAATTCATTGATTTTTCGGTTTTTCAGTCGAGCAGCCATCCTCAGAAAGCAGTTAGCTTTTTTTCGGCTCTAACTAAATCTTTTTTAGGTTCTATTCACCGAACAAGAATAAGAGAATTTAATTAAACTTCCTCTATTATGTATCTATTATAGTACTTAATGATTCTTGAATTTCTAGCTAATGACACTACCAAACAACAAAAGCTTCCACAAATTGTTTTCCCATACAAATACATAATAAAAGAAGAAGCGTGAAAACGAGAGCTTACCTTTCATTCGAGAGCCTGTTGTTATGCTGGGGCTGCTGTGGTCCTTCTTTTTCGCGAATAGTTCTTCCTATTCCACTAATTCTTTGTGGAGGGTCTCTAAGAGCAAAACTCTTCGCATAATGTCCGAGATGAAGTTCCTTGCGGTTGAAAATTTCCCTCATGTCTCGAGGATAACTTGAATAAAATCGCATCCAGGACATGTATGCTGCAAAATAAAATAACTTAAGTTTAATCAAGTTTCAAGTTAAATCTTTCAATATTTTACATTTTCAAACAATTTTGAATTAAAAGCCTTGAAAGCCTACAATTAAATAATGCGATGTGTTATTTGTGCTATTATTAATAGGCAGTGCAACGTTTCTCGCGCATATATAATAATGTTAGTTCATTACAAATATAAGAATACAAAAAACTGCAGAGAATAATCAAATACAAATTTCCACATAAAATTCTCAATTTCAATTTAAAATTGAGAAATAAATTTAGTTAATGGAATTTTTATGAGTATTATCTGACAATATCAGGAGTTACATAAAAGGATTGTCACGCGAGCGAAGCGCTTTGTGTGAACATGGCATTGTGTACTATTGCGGTCATCAAGATTAAACGATTACTATATCATTTTTTAATGTTTTGGATTTTATATCCAGCGAAGACTAAATTAATAGCCAAA
Organism: Synergus umbraculus; assembly: GCA_900474325.1. Lineage (NCBI taxonomy): Eukaryota > Metazoa > Arthropoda > Insecta > Hymenoptera > Cynipidae > Synergus > Synergus umbraculus. The sequence goes on from UCOK01017753.1 coordinate 8,574, forward strand.
ATTCAACATGGCCTAAGTTCCGTATTTTTAGAAATTTTCAACTTTTTTCACCAAACAAGTTTAGATTTTATTAGTGTAACCGAGATCACGTGACGTGTAAGGTAGTAACATAATCATTGAGATATGTGCGCCCTTATTAATCGTGGTTCCATTAGGTTCCACGGGGGTGGCAACAAATTCTATGGGGTACCCTGTAGTGCTCTATTAAGGGGCATTAGCTAGGGTCGAGTCAAGTGCTGCGGCTAATACTCCTAATAGTAACCCCTGGCTTCCGTACGGGTGAGAAAGTCGAGAGTTTCTGGGTTCTGAGAGAACTCAACATGTGCTCTTCGTTCAACCATAGCAAAAACGTGCCATTTTTCTATCTCATGAAGTGTGCAGCATTTATAATCTAAAATGCCTTTAAAAAGATTCAAAGAGGAAAATTAATCGAATAAAACATTTCACAATTGTTTTTATAATCAAGGATATTTTAAATGTTATTAAAGAATTTTAAAGGATTTAAAAGTATTTTTTAAATTATGTAATCAGTAATCAGAATTTTTGGTGCAGAAAAGTTGCAGTGGCCATGACCTGAAATCTAAAAACTTAAGGATTCTCTAAAGAGTCTAACGAGACCATAAGTCTCGGTAACGCTTTCAATCTCCAGTTCCGTCAGTTTCTTTGCGCATTTCCGGCTTTCCTCGACGAAGGAAACCACCAGGCAATCTTTCTCGACTTGCGGTGTCGACGTCGAAGCTAATGTTCGCTAAGGAAAAGAGGAGAAATGTTTTTCTCCATTTAACACATAAATCTGACGAATGCTGGTGTGTTATTCGTATTCGCTAAGGGTGAGTACTAGTAAGAGAGAACGATAAAGGGAAAAACAGAGAAAGTGAGTGAGTGAGAGAAGGGGGGGAGGTAGGAACAGTACAGCGGCCCACACAGGGTGGCATTGTTCCTAAGTGATGTAACTGCGTCTTATTGTATTTGTATCCTGTATCGTATTGTTAAGAGTCTCTCGCCACAAAGCGTAAGTGGTTTTGGCGGAAGCCACATTCAGTGGTTGGATTGTGTCGGCCCCTAGAGCCACCCCCTTTCAGAAAGGCGTGCGAGCATATACACCCTCTACGAACTAACTCACGACTATTATCCCTTTGTAAAAACACTCTTAATCGCAAAAAAAAACTACATTTTCAAACTTTAAAATACGAACTCTTGACTTTACTTAACAAATATTATAAAATCAGAGGTTTTTCCCTCAGCAGTGGAACTCATTTTCTTAATATATGTATGTGAACAGATCGGAAAAATGTATTTTTTATCTGGTAATTAAAGAAAAATCTAATAATTTTATTCATCGAAGTATTTGTAGGTATTATTTAATTTAATCGATAAATCTTGCAAAATAGATTTTCAGCCCTAGAAATTGAAGCTTTAAAAGGTTTATCAAGCTTATGGTTTTTGAGCGGTTAGCCACTTTGAGTGACGCTACACAGCTTACCACTTGACCACACCTTTGCTTGTATCGAGTGATTGATAGATTAATTGTGGCTGGATTCTGACCCCCCGAAAGGCCTTTACGATCGAACTATTTATCATGGACTTCCATTCAGCCATTCTCAGATCAATAGAGTTTATTTACCATGCCAAATTTCACTTAAAAACGGAAATTGGATTCATTCTGTATTATAATCAATAATCGTTGATTCCATAAATCAACCTGACTAGATTTCAGATAAACAATACATTTGTTATAACCGACTTTTGCTTGAAATATAATAAGAATTCTTTAGATGAGATTCTCAGATTCTAGATTGTAGAAACTATTGTGAAAATGACACTAACTTGAAGTTTTAGAGCGACTTTTATCCCCTTTTGAAGATGCGATTCTATTATACGGAAGCTGGAGGTTTCAGAAAGAACTTGGCTACTTAGAAGATCAAAAGGTCAGATGTGAAGCACGTGACAGAGATACGAGAATAATGGTTTCTATACGGTTGCTACCACAGAAATATATTTAATTCGTGACCGAAGAGGGGAATACAGAGTTAGATGGAGAAGTGGAAATCTCACTAATTCGCAACATTATCACCCTAATAGAATCGAACAGCCCTCAATAGCGAGAACTGCTCCATAGAACAAACCCTTAGGTTACGACCCTCGCCACTGAACTAAGGGATTCATCCACTATGTTTCGTCTCATGTTGAGTGTTTATACTCTATTCATCCTAACTCTGGGCGGCTACCTCGGTAGCTATAAAACTTCCGTTTTTGAATTCTAAAGTTAAAACAAGAATTTACCACTGCAAAGCTTCCTCTATGAGGAAATAAAATAAATTAATTCAGAAATAGTTCCCGAAAATTGTTCCACATCACACTACGATAAAACGATTTCCACTAAAATCATGATTGCCCAACTCGACATTAGTTTGCGGTAATAAAATCTGATAAACGAGCACCAAAGCGTGATTTATAAAAAGAAAGAGAACCTCACTGACTCGTGGTGACGTCAGAAAAAGAGAAGAAATCGAAGGAGGAGCCTCACTGAATATCTATAACGGGGGCGCATCACACCCCACTGAGCGAATACGAGTCGTCGCATCGTAATGGATTTATTATTGCCGAAAATAAATTCTTCCCTATAACGACCCTAATAGAGTAACCATAGTATGGCAAACAAGATCATCCCTCCTCATCCATAGACTATGTAAATACGCAAGTACCATACTGGGAAAAAAAGAGAAAAAAAAAGAAAGAAAAAGACGAGAGACCGTATGGGGTGACTTTATATGCAACTGGGGTGCCGGTGGAATTGGTTTAGCCTTCTCCAGAGTCAGACCCTCTCCAACTAAATCAAGATCGTTGTCTTTCATCGAACAGGGCGATTAAATGTCTCCAAAGTTGACAAAATTAGATTATGGAAATGATCGCAAAGACGAGCTAAAAACTCTTATAAAAGAGAGCATTAATGACTCATTCTCACCCTTGCAAGCCTTTTCGTGAAGTCTTTTGTCCGTGATCACCAAATTCTCAAACTCGTTTTGAAGTGATATAGCTGCAGCTTCTGCAGAACGGTGTTTCGAAAGGTGACCCATAAGCTTGGTTAAAACATCATTCATGTCCTCTTGTTTGATCCTGATTCTCCGCGATTCCAACATCCGAACGAACTCGGTTTCCGGGGGTGTCAGGAAAATTGTTGCTGTTCCTGAAGAACCTGCTCGAGCTGTTCTACCGATTCGGTGGACATAGTCTCTTGCTGACAAGGGACCTGTGTATTGAATTACTGTGTTCACTTTTGGCATGTCTAATCCTCGAGCTGCTACGTCCTGTAAAGATAAATTCAAGCTTAGAATTCAAACACTAAAATTAAACTAAAATTTTTTAATTCATTTTACAGATTTAATTTAAATCAATCGTGAGTTGGAAATAATCCAACCCCGTGGCGAGAATGTCAGAAGTCTCGGCGGTTTGCTCTTACAAATGTCTTACAAAAGCGGGCAGGTTTCTCGTTTTGTAACCAGTATGCTGAAACACACGTGCGCGGTTTGTAACGACGCCCGCTGCGGACCCCGACGGCGAACGTTTGAGTTGAACCCTTGCTTTCAGTTGGATTCAGTCCACTCTCTATGTTTGGCTAGCCAATGATTTAGTAGCGCGAGCAGTCGAAATATCCTACTTGATAGCCCGAGAAACCCTGCCACCAGTGGGGGGTGGCTAAAATTCCTTCACGAAACGATTACGTTTTTTAGATCGTTTTTGCAAATATTAATTCAATGCTAAAATCCTCCGAGAGTCGAATCGAGTTGTCGATAAAGACAAATTTAGATCAGATAAATCGATTCCATTTAAAATCTTCAAGGTTTCCGGTCATTCAAATTTAAATTGAAATTTTCAACAAAAAAAAAAGAATTGTCAAGCAAGTGTAATTGAATTTGCAACAAAAAATAGTCGAATGCTGAGTTGAATGTTAAAACAAAAAAGTGAATTTTTAACCGAAGAATTTACATTTCAATCAAACAAGGGAATTTTTAATAAAGAAACTTGATTTTCACCTTAAAAGTGATATTTTAACGGACTTTCTTATGTGGTTTTATTGATTCAGTCCGCACTTAACTGAAAAACGAGAAAAATAAGATAAAATTCGCAAATTTTGCAATGCAAGCACTAGCTCTGGATTAAATTAGCTAAGGCAGAAATTCAACGAACCGGTTATTTGCCACTGGATTTAGGTCGATGATACCGACATTCACGAAGGCAATTAATAGTAGCGATTAAAACAAACGATCGTTTAAGAGTCAGCCAGAATGACCTGGGATCGGAAACGGATAGCCCCTCAAAACATCTCACTTGGTCCATAGATCATCGAAACTGAATCTACCACTGAGCCCGCTGTGCACATTCGACCAATGCTTCAGAATTTCACCGGAAAATTAATAATACTACTCAGATGACCTCTTTTTCTAACTTTAAAAACAATGATAATTATAATTTATACGTATTTAATAAGCTGCTGGGCTGAAAATAATAAAAAAAATGTAATCTGCTAAATTAAATTTTAGAAATTTTTAAGAATTCAAAAAAATTGTTTGTTTCGAAATTAGCTGAGAATTTTAAAACTTCTGAATTCTTTTGAAATTCCTTAAACTCAGTTGGTAGTTCTGGTCTCGATTCTAATTTACAGGGAGCGAATACAAATCCAAACAATAGGTGAAGGGAGAATGTAGCTTCAGATTTCAAGATTATGAGAATCTATTTTCGACATAATTGCAACCTCCTTTTTATGATAGGATCAAGACTTTAGATTCTAAGTCGAGAGTGCGTTGCTATTCAGAAACTAGATCGTAATTAATAACTAACGGAGGAGATGGTTCCGTTCTGAAATATGAAATACGCGGTGGGTCGTAAATAAAGTGATACCGCAATACGTGGCTTCCGCGATCATAAAAATTAATAGTAATGTTAAAGAAATGAAAAAAAAGCACAAGGAGCGAAAAAAAAGCAAAATTATATACAAGAGTGGGCAACTGGGCACACCCAAGATTGTAAATTAGGCCGTGGCTTATTCTTTCAACGGGAATTTAATATCTTTGGACCCACGCTGCGTTCGGAGGTTAAAAATTATGCGCACGTATGAAGCTTTCATAACGAGTATAATTATCATTGTCAGTTCGTTCTAAACCACTGGTTATTATCCCGGCTAACTTTGTATGTTAACATTTTCTCCTTAACTCTACTTCTTTGACAAAATTAGCTCAAAAAATTCAATTAATTTTTCTCAATTCTTTTAGTTCTTGTCATTTATTTTGAATCCCATAGAATTCTTGTCAATAATTTTCTTGCATAAGTCTATACATATTATTATACTAAGTGGAAGATTTTTTCTATAGATTCTTCATTTGTTGTTAATAATAGACAAATGATGAGAATCTAAAAAAAATTCAACCATAAGTAAATAACTCAAGGGTAGCAATTAGTAGAATAGATTCTGAGAAACAGAAATTATAGATCACTCATATGTTGAACCAATTTGCAAATTGTCTCAGCGCGCGTTTTCAATCATCGTTAAATTGCTTTATAATGGCTAAAGCAAATCGACTGTTATGCGCAGTATTGCATTGCTGCAATATCTAATAGCTTTCAGATCGTTATAGATAAAAAAGTGTTTCGACACTTACATTTATCGAATAACGGATCAACATAGATAGTCCGGTAATTCTTCGATTGCGTGGAACCAATAGACAATTGTTAGAAATTGTTTTGTTACGAGGAAATCAGGACTTGGAAATTAAAATTCTTATGTTCAAGGATAACAAATTCCAGAAAATTGATATAATTAATTTAATTTATTAATCTTACTCACTGTGCATAGCAAAACCCCACTTTTCGCCAACCTGAAGGTCTTGAAGACTTCCGTTCTTTCTTGTTGAGACATGCTGCCATGAAGCTTGAAAAATTCAACGTCTACGAGTGGATCAGAATCTTCATCGTATTCATCTTCCGATTTAGATAAAACATTGGACAAAATATCTGTGTGGAAATCTATCATGTCTTGCGTTGCCATGAAAACTAATATTTTGTGCTGTCCGGCACTCTAGATAAAAAAATATTATAGATATAAACTAAAATTTTTGAAATTAAATTAAATAAAAATTCATAAAACATTAGAAATAAATTATAAACTTTACCTGACATTTTCCTGCGATGTAAGCACTTAAAGTAACCATCCTCAATTTCGGTGGAGTGACAATGTAGCTCTGAGTTACACTTTGAGGAACAATTAAATCTTCATTTATATCGCTTGTATGGTCACCGAACATTTCTAAATTTTCTTTAGCAGCATCAACGAAAATAGGATTATTCATAGTGAGGCCAGCAAGTTTTTCTACTGCTTGAGTTAAAGTAGCAGAGAGTAAAATTGTTTGCCTAGCTTGATTTGAGTCACCAGAACTAGATTTAGAATTGTTTCCATCTAATTTCTCCTCTGTAATTTTTTTCCCTGTTCCAATAGTCTTTTTATTTTCCTTAATAGGAAAATTTCCCTCATCATCAGAGTTTTCATCTGAGCTGGAATGGTATTTTCTTTTATTCGAAAAATTTTCTTCTTCACATTCAGAATCGTCTGATTTTTCAGATTCTTCTTCCTTTGACTCAATTTTGTCGGTATTCGAGTCATCACTAAATTTGGTTTTATTGTTTTGTCGAAGCATTTCCATGGCATCATATCCTGTTTCTATTGGATCTGATGATGACATTTTTAGAGCTGTGACAATCCTAAAATATAATTATATACATAAATATTTAAAGTAAAAATATATTAGAGACCAGATTTTATAACCATGAAAAAGTTGTAATTATAATTACTCCGAGATATCTTTTTCGTATCCCATATCAAGCATGCGATCAGCTTCATCCAAAACAAAACAAGAAACGTCGGTTAATTTTAAAGCTTCTGTGTGTTTTACATGATCTAATAATCTCCCAGGCGTTACGACTAAAATATTACATCCACGTCTCAATCTTGCTTTTTCGGCTTTTCTTTTTTCTCCGCCAACTAAATAACCCGGCACAATCCAAGTGAAGGGCTGGAATTCATATTAATATTGCGCATTAATTTAATTTTCTTTTTCATTAAAACCTTTGAAACTTAAAATATGATATTAACTCACTTTTATAAGTTTTAAAAAACACTCGTAAGTTTGCAAAGCAAGTTCCCTCGTTGGAACAACAACAAGTGCTTTTAATCCACTACTTCTCGATAATTTTGGCCTAATTTTTTGCAAAGATTCAACAATCGGCAAAGCATAGGCAAGGGTTTTTCCAGAACCAGTCTGAGATCTGATTAAAACATCTTTACCCGAAAGTATTTGAGGAATTGCTTTCTGTTGGACTGTAGTCATTTTAGTTATCTGCATATTTTGCTCTAAATTCGATACCTAGTAAATAAAACCTATTACTAGTAAGAATCAATAAGTAATTAATCTTTTAATAAATAAAAATAAAACTTAATACAATACGAACCGAAAATGCGTGAATTTCAAGATCGCTAAAATTGACTCCAGAAAATACTTTTTCCTGGACAGGTTTCACAAATCTTTGGCCCATAGTTACCACTTCTGGATTATTACCAAAAAGTGAAGAAATTTTCCCAGTTGATGGCTTCATTTCTCTCTCATTTTTGCCTCCAAATTTTTTATTCATTCTATTATTTTTCTCTTTGTATTTGTTTCGCGTTTTATCAAATTCCACCTGCTTATCTTTTCTTTCATCAAAAAAGTTTCTATTTTCAAAATTGTCTCGGTTTTTTGGTTTCCAGGTGGAAATTTGTAAATTTGAATTAACTGTACTTTCATCTTTAGAAGTTTCAATTGCAGGAAAGGAAAAACTTGAATCTGATTTATTGGAACCTTTAGAAAAAATATCAGAGAGAGATTTCTGATCTTTTGAGTCACTATTTTTTTTCTTTAAAACTTTAGGCGCACTCGTATTTTCCTTTGTATTTTTAACAAATTTAACGATTGCCTGCGAATCTGAAGTCGATTTTTCTTTCGAATCTGATCTGTTAGATTTTCCAACATTCTTTGTGATGATATTTTTAGGAAGGGATTTCTGTGTATTCAAGAAATTTCCAGATTCATTGTTCTCAACTTTCTGTCCTAATTTCTTTGCAACAATCGCTGCAAGTGATTTTTGTTTAATTCTGACTTTAGAGTTTATTGGACTGCCAGAAATACTTTCAGAGTGAGCAACTTTCGCGAATTTGTCATGTTTAGACTTGATAAGCTTATTTTGAAGTCTTTTAGTGTCTTTCTTCTTCCTGGTCTAAAGTGAAAATGGAATTTAATTGAAAAGTTTGAAGAAATAAGCCAAGAAAATCGAAAAATGATATTTTAACGATAACTTACCTTTGATCTCGCAGCTGCCGAACCTGCTGTTATATTTAAACAAATATCCATGTCTTGCACTGTCATTGATGAAAACACACTGAATTTACACAAACTTTATTCAAAAATACTTCACTTGACGAAATATTGCTATAAAACTCACGAAAAGGAATGTAAACATAACCTATAAGCAGAATGCAGAAGATTCGGAGCGTTTGGAAAACACGTGCGTGAAGTCTGCTGGTCTGCTTGCTTGAAATCCAATCGATGACTGAAAAAGGAAACGAGTTGCGCATGCGCAGTTAATGGCGGGTTAAAGCTCTTCAGTTTGAATTAAACTCAAACTTAAAAATCTTTTAAATTTTGAACTACACACTTCCTATTCTCCTAAAAAATATTTTAGGGGCTTTCTAAAAATTTTCAGAAATTAAACTCTACAAATTTATAAATTAGGAAGTTTTATAAACTGATTATTTTAAATTGGAAAATGATTAATCTAAATCCTATTTTATGATTAAATAAATAAAAATAATATTATTAAGGGAGTTGGACCCAAATGTTAAACTCAAAATTCAATTCTCCATTTTACTCAACGAAAATTATATATAAATCTTTTTTCAAATATAAGACTGCGTACAGAGAGAAAAAATATTTAATTTCGATACTTTTTCCATAAAACGAAGAATTCAAAATCCCACTTTGAAATTCAATATTTTCATTTTTCTTAAAAAATATTTCAATTAGATATTTTCTCGCTCTGTACGTATTATTCTAGTTAAAAATTGATTAATTCTACAGAAGGAAAAAATTCCAAATTTAATATTTGTTGAGTAAAATGAAGAAATCGAATTTCTAGATTAAGAACTTGGCTCCAACACCCTTAACCCAAAAGAAGGAAATTTTATTTCTTTAGATTTTTCCAGTGTATGAATTTACTTTCTTAGAATAATTATTAGTTTCTTAAATCAATTTTTAGATAAATAGTGTTTACCTAAAAGATTAAAAGCGCCAAATTGATAAAATCCCTCACTACTTCTAAGATTTTCAGTTTTCTGTTATCGTAACTGCTGGCAAGTGTTTTTAGATACATTATGAATATTAGAATCCGTTTGTCTGATCTTTCGATGTAACATTGGGTTATAAGACGACTTGAGACAGCTCTGGGTTTATTTACATTTTTTTTTGTCATTACTCGATTCGTTAGACAACACGGAATGTGGATTGTGAACACATACAGGTTGAATTTATTAAGAAGAAGTGAAGTTTAAGTAGAATTTTTCTTCTAATATAGAATAATATTTAGTGCCTGATTTTATCATGACAAAATTCTGCATCAGTTTTTCATTAGCGACTAGACTTATTGGAACTTTTGGAATTGTGAGTAATCATTTTTTTTTTTTTGTTTATAATAATCATTTGGATTTTATTCCTCATCAAAGTTTCAATTCACAAGGAAACTTTTCAAACTGAAATTATCCAAACAAAATTATTGAAAAAAATATAATTTATAAGAAATAAGAGCGTCTAATAAGAAAGGCTTTTTTTTACAGACAGTTTCGATTTTTATGATAAATATATTAGCATCTGATTTTTTATCGACGAAAGAACTTGACAAATTTTCTGCTACTGTTGAATCGTGGGCCTTTTTTGGACTAAACTGGACTTTTATAGTAAAAAATGTTCAAAGTTACAAACAAGGTATGAAATATAAAAGTTAAAAATCTAATTTATAAATTTTGGTATGAAATCATAAAAATATTTTTAATAGAATAAACAATGAAAAAAAAATTCAAAATGCAATAACTAAAAATCATTTTCAGCTGAAGTTCTATTAATTTGCGTTCTTATGTACGCGGGATGCTCTCTAATTGCAAATGGCCTGCTCTCCTTTGCCTCTATATCAGTAAGTTACCAATAAAAAACAATGTATTTAACTAAAGGGTCAGAAATGTCAGGACCTGCAATGGGTTTTCCAATTTTTATGAATCTGCAAGTTGTCTTTCTATTTTGATAAAACTTCCTCTATATAGTTCTATATACAAGAGACATTTTGCTCTAAAGGCTTTTAAAAAAAATTTTTATTGTACCCTGTAACTTTGGTAATTTCGAGAATTTTTAGAAGTGCTAGTCATCTTTTGCCTCAAATTTTGATAAGATTATTTTATTACAACATCACATGAGATGCATGAGATCGTCAATGTATTTAGAGTGGAAAATTATCATTATCATTCAAAGTCAACGCACCGATGTTTTTGATTGTTACATACTGATATTATGTACCTAATAATTTGCAGAAGAAACCGGGACTTACGTTGCCTTGGATGTGCGTACAAGTGATTAACATAATCGATCAGAGTGTCGCTCTTGCAGTACATTTGTCGAATGCTGAGTTTAGTAATTCTCAAAATAAATCATGCTGGTATTTTCCGATATCTAGTATCTATTTACGTAAGTATTGATATTATAATCATTGTTTACTTTTATGTCTTTTTACAACTTTTTTAATTTTCCAATTTATTTGGTGACAAAAAATGGATATACTTTAAAAAAGTTCACCTAAGAATATTGACTTGATATCAATCCCAGGGATTTCTCTTCAAAAAATTTGCTAAATTTTGTAAAATATTTGAATTATAAATTTTATTTTTCAGTGCTGAGTGCTTATTTTCTTAGAATTGTCTGTGCTGCCAGAAAAGAATGGGCCAATTCTGCGACTAATGACAATATTCATATTTCTACAATCACGAGATCTTACGACTTCTCACAAGGTTTTAATATGCCAAAATCTCCATCATATTTATCGGAACAAACGTTTTTCAGGAATTCAATACAACCTATAATGGTATTATCTCACTCTGAACCAATTTGACGAAATTAAATTTTAATTAAAATGTGAAAAATGGAGTTTTTATCAATCTTATCATTAGTACATATGAAAATATCATTTAAACGAGAAAGACTCTATTTATTTCCATAAACTTTAAATTCAGTCATTTAGTCTAATAATATTTATACCAACAATGTATTTAAACTTGTAGGCTTTAAACAATTTCTAATATGTAAATTATTTCGCAATAAATTATTTCATACCTTTTGTAATTTGAATATAATTTGCAATTGAGACTCAAAAACGAAATTAATTTTAGTTAGAGTCAAGCTGTGTTTTTCATCCCCAGGTTTGAAAAATTCTACAAGCGTATTCAGTTAAAAAAAATTACTTTTCATTCTATTCTATTTCACAAGTATTTACAAAATCTTGTTTTAAACCAATTTTTAAAGGCACTTCATCAAAGTCAATAAATAACTTGCAGATTCTAATATTAAAATTAAAACATGCCTTTGAAATTTAAATAGAAAAGTCAGGATTAATAATCTTTCTCGAGGGAAAAGGAATACAATAAATCATGATAAGTGCAATTTTTTTGACCATTATTAAAATTATCATGAAAGTATCGCGGAAGTTGTATCGCTTTCAACACAAATCGTTCGGTCACCGAGTCGGCCTCATGTTGGGTACAAATGAGATTCAATCTACATTCCACATACGAAATATGTTGGTCGAGATTCAAATTTGTGAAGTTTAAAAGTATTTTGACGTAAAAGGCGACCATTTCTCATATTCCTATGTAGGCACGCGCCGTCGAGCACGCATTTGATACACACTATTAGACTCAACCCCCATTTTGATTTATCGAGATTTTACTATTTTCCCGTTTCTAAAAGCCAATCGTCATCCTATGAGAATCCTCAGCTTTCATCCGGTCATTCATATTTTTAAACTTTCATGACAAGCTCATAGATCATGTCCAAATGTTCGTAAGTTTTCAATTCTTATGAGTTTCATCTTTTAAATTTTTAAATAAAAGTAGGAACTTATTACGAGTATTGTATTTAGTCTTGGTCTCAAATTCACTACTTTTATTTAATGTACACTGAGAAACTCTGTGTTAGAAAAATTACTAATTCGATAGCAAGTACGGGAAAAATCCCAAAATTGAGACATTTTAATACAGAAAATAATAAATTTTACTATTTAAATAGGAAAAATTACTATTGAAATAGTAAACTTTATTATTTTCTGTATTAAAATGTCTCAAGTTTGGGATTTTGCCCCTACTTGCTACCGATATTAGTAATTTTTCTAAAATAGAGTTTCTCAGTGTATATACATATATATAATGTTTAATAAAATCTAGATTAAATTAGTAATTCAAGTGCGCGCATGATGTAAAATTGTAATTAGAAGAGTTTGGTTCACTGTTTGTACATTTGTGATTTCGTCACTTGTTTACAAAGCTGTTTAAATTGTTCTTTTAGCATACAGAGGAGGGATTTAAAACAAATTTATGAATACCTACTATACCAAAAAATATATGTTAATACTGCACGAGAAATTTCCTTTACTATATTTATGTAAATAATTTTTTAAAATTATACTCTCTAAACTTGAATCAGTGAAAAATCTACTGGAAATCAGTGAAAAATCACTGAAATTTTTAGTAGTTTAGTGAAGATGACTGAAAATTTCAGTGACTTTTCACTGATTAAAATCGTGATAAAAGAGTCACTGAAAATCAGTGGAATTTGACTGATTCAGTTTTAGAGAGTAAAACTTACAAATATAAAATTAACTCATTTTAATTTGAAAATATAAGGTATAATGGCGCTTATCTCCATGTTTTTAAAAAATTTGAAAACTTTTATCACTACTTCTCTCTACTTCGCCATAAATTCTTTTGAACTCCTTTAAATACACTGAGAAACTCTATGTTAGAAAAATTACTAATATCGATAGCAAATAGGGGCAAAATCGCAAAATTCAGACATTTTAATACAGAAAATAATAAATTTTACTATTTAAATTTTTAAATCCCCCCTCTGTATTCTAAAAGAACAATTTAAACAGCTTTGTAAACTATTTAAATTTTACTATTTAAATAGTAAAATTTATTATTTTCTGTATTAAAATGTCTCAATTTTGGGATTTTGCCCCTACTTGCTATCGATATTAGTAATTTTTCTCAGTGTAGTTTGAATTCTTTCAATTCTTTTGATCTTTCTTTTATTTATTTCACTGCAACACACATTAAAAAATCTCCTTATTCAGTCGCCAAAAAGCGATCCAGAATAAAATTTTTAAAAGCAGCATCTGGAATTCTAATCTAAAATGCAATAGGTAATACGATCATACAAAAAATATATGTATCAAATAACGATTTCAAGGGCACTTACGATTACGATAGCAGTAGCTATTTACGATCATTTATTCATGCTAGTGTCGTCGAAAGGAATCGATTTCAATCGCACCAAAATGAAAGTTCATCTTATTTTTATTTTATTTTCTATCTTCCTCTTTATATCAAATCGATGAACGTCGTTCAAAATTCATAGCCCGATACATTCGACGTCTCGGGCTTCGGAAATACGATGCATTGCAGGGGTTGAGGTTGAAGTTGGGGTTGTTATGGGAGGGGGGGAGGGGGGGGGAGAAAAAGAGGCGCCGTGGTTGGTTGGCGGTGCTTTTAAAAAGAACTGAGCGAGTCAATTTGTAGGCTGTCGCAAACTTTTAAAACACTAGTTGACAGCCAGTCCAACGTCCCCCCCCCCCGACCCTATTCAATCGACCAACCCTGAAGGATTCTGCCATCCCTCCCTTTGCGAGTGAAAGAGCAAGAAAAAGAGAAAAAAGGAGAAAAAAATTGAGAATTGGGGGAGAGACCCAACCACCTCTGTCGAGGTAGCCGATGGATTGTAAAATAAAACTAACTTGGCTCTTTCGTGGCTTCGAGGAGAGTATACCAGCTAAATCTTATTTCAAAGGACCCTCACATTTTTTCATCGTTTTTATGTCTTTAGCCTTACTTTACTTTACTAACATTACCGAATTCTTTAAAAATTCAATTTTCCTATTTCTTAACTTCAGTTGTAGAATTAAAAAAAAAAAATTAAAGCATAAAATGTGGTAATATGTTATTATTATCTTCACTGATTCTATTAATTTAGAGTGTCTCTGAGCATTTTCTGAAACACAATTTTCCAGAAGGTTGATCTTTCACATTATCCTTTTTGCGGTTTGATTGCCCTGAATATTTCATATAAATGACAATAATAATAATAAGAATAAAAAAAGGGTTGATTGTGTGACACATATAAAGGCAGCAAGAGGCAATTAATCTCCTCGAATGACACCTTAACTGGTACAGCTCATAGCTTGCCAGAAACCTGAACACAACATCCCACTTAACCCGCCACTGAGAAAACAATTAATGCGGAATCGATTAATAATTAAGCTCGATTCCGCCGTGTTGGCGCCGTCGCCGAAAGAAAGCTCCGAGTCATTCTCACAAAGTAACAATACACAGCTAGCTTGTTGGACAATTTTGGTCTATTTACACGAAGAAAACTGGATATTAAGAACTGACTGTTAAAAATCTGAATATTATCACATAATATCTAGATATATCACATATGTGTTTTTACTTAACATACATATCCTGATCTTCGCATCAATCTGTGAACATTTTTTCGAAGTTTTTTAAACTAAAAGAAATCAGTTTGTTAAGCATATAGATTTGCATAAGAATGTTCATAGATAATTGATGTCGACCAAAATAAATATTTAATATATAATATTATTATTTACATTATTATTAATTATTTAATATATATAAAATAATAATAAACAAATTCTAGTAACTATTATCCTAACAGCAGTAGTATTCTAGATATATAATTTTAATATCTTAGATATTTAAATTTAATATCTCGGATATTAAATATAAATATCTAGATAGTCGTCCCATAGTTAAAAAGCAGATATATTACGATTTAATATCTAGATATTAACAGTTAATACCTATTTCTCTCCGTGTAAATATGCACACTTCGAAGTTCAAGTTTTCACAGTTTTTTATGATAGGATTCATTTCTCAGAGTTGAAAAAAATAAGAAAATTTAAATTTCTATATGTAAGGCTAATAGTAATAAATAAAATTTTTTGAAATAACTTGAGGGATTCGAGACACGTAATTACACTTTTCTCTGTCTTTTTCTCCTCTTCTTGAATATTTATCTTAATCTCCACCTTCGAAGAGTAAACACGTGAAAGCACAAAAGTGTTGATGGCTCTGAAATGCACGCAAATGTTTATATGTGCATAAATTTGAAAGAATACCTACGCAAGCGGTGTTTAGGTACTTTTGAAAAGTGCCTACCTTTTACGTATTTCCTGCAATAACCCCAGCATTATGCGTGGAGGGCTGCCCGTGGGGGTTTCACAATGGCTCACAATGACTCGACCAACATTACGAATTAGGCTCGGTTACACGTTTATTGCAGATTCCGGTCCACTGCACTGGTGTCGCCACGAATTTCCTCTTCACCCTTCAAATTTGGTATTATTTTTAGAGAAAACGAGAAAAGCTCCGCCAATGCGGAGATGCGAAGTATTAGCATTGGTTAGCTTTATGGGGCGTTCAGTTCCGGTGCTCTCGCATGGTAGATCAATAAAATCTGTCTGTCTGGAAAAGTAATGCTAAATCGACTCTCCACTCCCAATTGTCACCGATAAATAATTCAACATTTTCATGATCTATACCAAATCTTCCTATATAATGAAATTTGCATCAGTAAACTTTTTATTCAATATAAATATGTGTCCTTAATTCTAGAGAGATTCTATGGCGAAAAGGGTGAGAAAAAAAGTTTAGCCAGATATGATTCAAAATAAATCCTATCATAAAAAAGAGACATATTCTCTTTTCATCTATTGGTTTAATAAATTCTACAAGATTGGGGTTTCTGGTTTCTCGACCTTTTTTCTTTCTCGAGGCCCGAGAATTCTCGACCAGGATTTCTCGAGAAATTTTAAAATTTGTAATAAAACACGATTTTATTTACAAATTTTGGCTTTATTAGTATTACAAATTAGACTAATTAAAACCTGTTTAACAAAACAAACTTTTTGCTACCAACTTAAATTAAAGATGCCTTTTATATTTAAAAACTATTATGATAACATCACAGTATGACAAATAAAACTAAATTAGTAACCCGGAAAATAATCAACAAAGAAATCAAATTGTATTTCAACGCTGTTTCCTTATATAAAATAGGTTTTCAGAAATACCAGATGTTTTTTTAGTTATAGTGCACAGAATTGATTTATCGAGTTCTTGAGGCGTTGCATTTTTTTTCCCGTCTCGACTAAAGACAAATTTCTCGAGAATTCTCGAGCAGAAACCCTATAACAAGATCCATTAAAATCTCTTAAAACCTTTTCTCTCTAAAACTAAATCATTCAAATTCCACTGATTTTCAGTGACTTTTCACTGATTTCCAGTAGATTTTTCACTGATTAAAATCGTGAGAAGAGAGTCACTGCAAATCAGTGGAATTTAACCGATAATCAGTAAAATTTCACTGATTCAAGTTTAGAGAGTTCATATTTTCATAAGAAATTGTTTGAAATTTCCAACAATTTCAAAAAATCTCTTAAAATTCCTTACTTTGTTGAAAACCATTTAAATATTTTTAAGTACATATAGTATTGTCGACTTTTAAATAATGATCAGTGATCTTAATGTTATTTTGAATAAATTATGAAACAAGAAAACTCATGCTATCGATTTTGTTCCCCCAAACCGAAATTTCAATAAATACGAATTCGGACATTGAAGATAGGATTTCCCGTGACCAATAAAGTGCGTCCCATGTCCTCTACAAGGAAGAATTCGTACCGCGTTGTCACGGCGGTTAGATTCACATCAGCTTCCGCTTGTGCTTAATGTACTATTAAATGTAGTCATTGTGTTCACCGTCCATCGCATTCACAAATTTACTTCCTCAGGTCCAGGGTCCAAAATTTCCCCTCTCTTAGCGAAAAAAAAAAGTTGCGAGGAAAATAAAAATGAAGCTGCACGTGTCGAACGTCCCCAATAAATTCGAAAGTAATGCGATTTCCCCCGCCTATGTCCTTTTTCGATTCGCTCAAGTGTGTGTAAGTGCGTTGGACTTGCTTACAAAAGAAAAAGTGAAATACATTTTTCTTAAGGTAACTTAACTTCTTCACGAATATATTCGCAACAGCCACCTCTGCAAATTTTATATAGAGGTCGATCTCTTAATTGTTTTCCTCAGTAAAACAGACGATATAAAAATTAATTATCTGAATTTGAATTTTTTTGCACGGATTATGAAGCACATTTCGTTTAAAACGAATGAAAAGTGAGATCGTTCATTCGCGATTCGAAATTTGGAAACAGTAGCGGGTTACGCCAATAATGGATATAATTGCTAATCAACAACGATGCAATTGACTTATTAACGTGTTGTACATTCGCCGGTTGTGCATTTTGCGTAATGAGATTACGGTAATATCTATAGCACATTTTGCGGGGGTGCAGCGAATGTATTTTCGAACGCGTTGTAGCGGCGGAAGTTCGCGAGGTAAAGAGCGGCTTTTAAAATGGCTGCCGTAGGTGTCGAAGGGACTCGAGGCTTGAACGAGCCGCAATTAGGCGACCCTCGACTCTACAAATGTTGGCTTGGGATTATGCAAAGCAGATTTTAAATTTAGATGTGGCTCAGCATACTCAATTATATTTTAAATATACAAACACGGCTCTCTCAGATTGTACATCTCACAGAATATTATTATTTTTTGCATATTGCAAGCTTATCACATTTCACGTATTGTTTATAAATGTAATTTAATGTGATGAAACTATTCTTTAAAATGATATGCATTAAAGAAAAGAAAGTCGGAAATATTGCTGCATCTAAAGAGTATTATATCTCTCGAAAGCTCAAGCTACATTTTCTCAATTTGTTCGATTTTCTTCTATCCATTGTCTTTATTCGCACCGAAATGCAAAGAGTGTCTCGAACTCAGGAAGAATAATGCTCCATTCTGTTTGTGAAGATTTTCCCGGGGATGAAATACTGTCGCTTAGAACGGCTCAGCACGGAGCTGCTGCGGATGTGCCAACGTCAAAAGCAAAGCTCAGAGGCAATCATGAGCTTTCGAATGCAAAACAGCAGCTTTCCTAGGCACTCGCGGCACTTTTACATTTAAATGTAAACTCGCAGAGTGCGCGAGCGATGTATATACATATACCGGGAATATAGCTGACGTTGCAAGGGGGGTGGAGAAAGAGTAGGAAAGGGTGAGTAAAAGATATGCGAAAGAGAGAGATTCCAAGGGTGTCGGTTGTCCTGGGATTTAATATTTTACACCTCAAATGTTGGGCGCACGCGAGAAATGCAAAACAGTCGCCCCTTTCAGCTCGAATTGGATTTAAAACGCGCTAATTTCCCGAGCAGCGCCCACACCTACAGCCTACTACACTCATATATATGTATGCAGAGAATGTATATTATATTAATATATTATATATACAAGGAGAGAAATAGATATTAACTGTTAATATCTAGATATTAAATCGTAATATATCTGCTTTTCAACTATGGGACGACTATCTACACTGTTAGAAATATATTGAAAATTCAACTACTTTTGATTGAATATTCATTCAGCTACGGTAATTGTAAAAAACTTCAACTAAAGTAATTGAAGTTTTTTTTACAGTGTAGATAGTTATATTTAATATCTCAGATTTAAAATTTTAATATCTTAATTTATTAGAACATTAATATCTTCTGTTATTAAAACGTAATATTTCTTAATATCCAGTTTTCTCCGTGTAGCATTTCAGTACATGTTGTGACATTAGCTGTTGTATTTCATATACTTTCACAACATTTTTAAGATGCAAACTTGTATAAAATATTTTCCCTTTTTTTAGTCGGGCCCTGATGAGGAAAACTAGTCGGGGCCCCAGCTAGATCGTAACGCTTTTGTCAGTTTTGTGGGAATTGCCCTTCCACAGCCCTATCAAAGAAAGGGCACTATTGTGGCCCTGATTAGTTTTTTCTAGACTAGAACTTCTAGTCCGGGCCAAGGTAGAACCCTACTTTAAGTGGGGAAAGATAGGGAAATTTCTACACAGGAAACTTCAAATTATACAGGATATGTGCGACTTAATTCCAGGTTTGTCATCCCCGATAATTCTAAGAACTCCATTTCATCATGAGACTAGAAGGTACAGCAAAATGAAGAGGAAAATATTTTTTGTAACCTAACTGATAAATACTTACCGATAATACTTCTACTTCAAATGCGCAAAATTCGTAAGAAATTTCTCACTAGCGCCAGACAGGGACCTGATTAGTTTTTTCTAGACTAGAACTTCTAGTCCGGGCCACGCTAGAGTCCTACTTTAAATGGGGAAAGATAGGGAAATTTCTACACGGGATGCCAACCTTCTTTAAAAATGAATTGAATCCCAAGAAACGTTTTATTATTTATTTCCGGATTCCAATCAATTCTTGAAAGTGAGCGATGGGACGAATGGGTTACGAGCGAGCAAGCCTTCTGTTATTTTTCTAATATGTATGTTTCTTGTAAGCGGAGTAAAAGGGCTCGGCGCAATTTTCTATGATAGATCGAGTTCGTAGACAAGTTCCATTACGGCTAGCTCTGAATTATTGAACTGGCAATTTCCCAGCGACACGCGGCACCCTGCATCAAAGTGTCAACGGGCTCATTAAGCCTCCAAATCAGGTGAACTAATATGCCGTAACCACTCAAACCAATAACATCGGCGATAAACAGAAAATATAATATTATACATATATATTGTGTACATATATATGTAATATGGGAAAAAACGTCACACGCCATATTACGATTACTCGCTCTTGTCACTCGAATTAACTTTCCGCATGAATGTCCTATAATAGATAGATTGTCCATTTTCAAATCGAAAATTAATTATGGGGTAAGAATTTAACTGCTCAGAACACACACAATCAAGACAATTTCTTCATTCGAATGAATTATATGTATAATTCTCTTTTTTATTGAATATAGATATAATCATAAACTAAAATTCTATTTTCGTCATACGATTCCACTTTGTGGTCTGAGTGTTAATAACAAAGGAAAAAGGACAACGATTTGCATCTCGTATGGAGGATCAAAATCAAGATCAACAACCTAGATATTGCTCCTATCGGTAATCCCTTGAAATAGGACCTGTTACTTGCAAACTATCGTAATCTCTCATCGTTGCAGATAAAAGATGGTTATCTTATAGCCTCCCTTCTGGTCCATATGCTGGGCTAATAAGAGCCCTAATAACCGAGCCACCCCATTCAAGGGCCTGTCACTAAATATTTTTCTTCTTCAACGGCCGCGCTGGGAATTCGGTCGTGTTGGCGCGGATCGCTACATATGTTACTATCGACATACTTATTAACGTATGTATTAATAATGTTAGCATCCTGTGTAATATGAATGATATAAATGCGATGAATGGTGAATGATGGACGATGAATGAAGAGAAAATTTTTAATAACTGCCATCATATAATGATGGTGATTCACGCAGTTATTAATTAATTTACGTGATGGTACATAGACTTCCATTCAAAGCACGTAGGTGCAACAATTAGCCAAGGCGTTAAGATATTCCATAGTTCCAGGGAAAAACCTTGCGCTTCAAAATATATAGGCCGTTCCGACAGCGCACACTTTATATTTGCACGCCTATAACGTGTCTTATCTATGAATAAAACATCAGAACAGGAGAGTCTGAAACGAAACCAACATTAAGTTCGGGTTGTTTCGTTAGCGCGTCGCATCCCTATTGCTAATTGCTACTTTGAAATTTCTTGTGCTTCTCTCTTAAAATATGAAAATTGGGAACGAGAATGGAATAACTATCAATGGCACTTCATTTCTATAGATGTGTGTTGTAAAAATACATTGCGTTTTGGTATAATAAAATAATACTCTTATTTTGGAAGTTCAGAAAAAAAAGAAACTTCTTAAACTTTAAAGCCGCAATAAGACAGCATTCTTTCATCATAATCATCATCATCATTATTTTGCATAGTGTCATTATAGATTTGGCATATTTTTCCAATTTAATGATTATATACATCTATTTGAGTATTCACAATAAATAAGTGCTTGTTTAAAAGACTAAAAGTAGTATTTCAGCGCTTTGAGTACATAACTGCCTGGCTTGAATAAGGCGACACCTCACGGTTAATACATTTGCGCAATTTATTCGCGAGAGCGTTAAAGTTTTATAAGTCAGGCTCATAAAACGCAGTCGAGAGTAGTGAGAGCACCAGGGTGTTCTCTTTGGAGAGCGCTTTGCATCTCCTCACCCCCTACATTTTGGACTTTATCACTCGCTCTCACTCTCCTCTCGCGTGTCCTCTCTCATGGCGCGGCAGAAAATTATGCAGATGGCGGAGAAAAGCTTTGATAAACACGACAGTCTCTGATCGTTATGCAGATCCGCGCCACTGTAAAATGGCGGCAATCTCTCCCTTTCACTCATCCCCTTTTCGCCTTTACCCCTGCACCCCTTCATCCCTCGAGTCTCATCTTTCCCTCGTCGCTGGACCCGGGGTGTTTCAGTTTCTCATCCCCCACAACGTGGAAACTTCAACCCCTCCTTCGCCACTGATTTTCACACCCCGAGCTTCGAACGAGGTATTTCCACCCCATAAGTCGGGGGTGGAAGTGAACGCGATGCGTCTGCGCTACCGAGACTCTGTATATACATCGCGATTTCATTGGAAGATCCAAGCTACCACTTTAAGATACAATCTATCCATTCCCCACCCCCCATAAAATTCACGTTTCAACGGGGGTGAGGCGAGTTATCGACACGCAGTGTCTATTTCACACTCGTGCGCGATGAAATCCGATGGGTTCCTTTATTGCTTGCTTCTGCGGTTATAGAGGGATGTTAAGATGCAAATATGATTTCATGTCGAGGATCTATTGATACACGCATGATGGTATTGTAGATACATATATAATACAAAGAATTAAAAAACCAATTGGAAAATTCTTTTGTTTAAAAAAAAAAGAAAATCCCTAAAACAGTTTAATCCAATGCAATAATGCAAAACGTTTGCTAATACATCATTGATTTTATATCATTATAATTTCAGTGATTTAATTTAAAAGTTGCATAACCTGGATTTTTAGAAGGACACAATGTTTCACTTCTGAAGCCCCAGTGTCACTGGCGGTTATGATGTGTTCGCAACTTCCGGTCGAATCAACCGCGCGGAGAAGTTCCGACGCCGAACCGTCGCGGTGCAAAATCTAGCATCACGCAAGGCGGTTATAACGCTCGATGATTTCCAGCAGTAATGACATATTTGCGACAATAATGTTCTGTGTAAACGAGAATATTATGTAATGACAAAAGTCACAGAGCTTAGATTGATGCATCATGACATAGTCATCGGTCGCTGATCGCACATCATATTGTTATTTCGTTAAATACTTTTTTACATTTAGATTTAAATATAAATGATTTTTGTAACTCAGAGAAATGAAGAATAATGGTTTCGCGCCATTGGTCGAAATACAAATGTGCTTAGGGCGTGTTTCGTCATGGACCCTTCTCCACCAGCCAACCATTCCCTCGTTTCAATTATTATCTAATTACGCTAATTGCCGTCTGCGTCCCAACCTCCTTCGATTTGTGAAACCCACCGAGTTAGAAACTTTGTCCATTAATGATTCTAGCGAATTCACCGTCAATCGATGCCAAGTTTAAAAAGAAGAATGAACTTGCCCTAATAAGATGCTAATTTATTAAAAAATGTTCACTGTTCACCCTGCAATATGATATTATCTCATGACTCTTCCGCCTTCTCTCCTTGCCATATTATTACTCGCGAGCACGTAAATTGGCCCGAATGTAAAATTGGCCTGACAGTTTAACTATGACAAAAGCACAATAGAATGCGCCGTTTCCTGAATGTGACATGCGGTGGTAATTTCTCTCTCCCCCTCTGCCCTCCCTGATTTTTTGCTCGTCTCTTTTCCATTTCCAGCGCGAATTGTTTTGAAATGGCGGATATCGCGGACAGTTTAATGTCGCGCTGCCGTCACGCGTATAATCATTTCTGAATATGATATTACTTTCAGGAAAACAATATGTAGAGATGACTAAATTAAAAAAAATTTTCCGTTCTGTAAGATAATTTAGCGTTTAAATTTAGAATGATATCTCAATTCTAACTATATGATGTGCCCGGATGCTTGAAACTTTTGGAACTAACAATTAAAGTTTTGGAATTTTCATCTGCCTGAGACAATTTCTTGTCATCTCTCGCCGCCAAATTAAAATCCGTAAGGCATCATAATTCCGTCTGACCATGGAAAGCCTTATCTACTTGAAGACTTTGACTTTCTTAATGCATTATTAATTCCACAACAAAAGAATTCTAAGTTGAATTTTGGCATCGCATGAAATTTTCGCATGAAAGGTTTCTGTACTTCCTGTTGTAGTGCAACACAAAGGCGTAAAGCAAATCTTTTGAATTAAATGTAAATAAAACCGGTTTCGCCGAGAATTTCGAAAAAAGACAATTATACAAATTGGGCTTTATTTGGCAATAAAACCGAAATAAAATCAAAGAATGTAACAAAATTGTTTTCATATCCTCGAGGCATTGCTGCTGTTCAATTATGAGAAGAAGTATATATGCTGGTATATGACATACCACTTGAAATAATTAGATTTTGATTATAAGTTTAACTTATTCAGTGACTCGAGGCGAATACAAGTCAACTAAAAATACACGAATTAAAACGCGACTATCAGAGTTCCATAATTATAATTTTGCGAAAGAGTCTGGTTCTAAGTGGTTGCCGTTTGATGACGGTTATTACGATGATGTGCTGTTTCCTGTGACCGTGAGATTATCTACCATTGCATTCATATCTCGATCTCTAATCGTCTATCTAATGTACAAGTTGACTTATTATTCTCATTTCGTTGTATCTTAAAGTCATATCAATAACAATAAGTTTCAATAAAAAAAAAATGATGAAAAAAATGTGATTTTCAAGATACTATGCGTTATACAACTTATATTTTGTGACGAATTGGAAAATTTCTCCATACGTTTAGCCCAAGATACATAAAATATAAGTAAAAGGCCTCCAGCAGGTCTGAAGCAGTTAGGGAAGAGTAGATCATTGTCAAGTCGCAGGGGGACGTCGAGATAATAATATAATTCGATTAAAGGAACGAGTGAGCGAGCGAACCAATAAGAGGCTCCCTTTAATCGGGTTACTTCGTTACCGCGTTACTCCGTTACTCTCTGGAGGTGATATCAGCGGAATATCAATTATAGTGATTAACCAAGACGCCCGACACGAGTGCAAACTTCTCGAGCGAGGAACAGAGAACAAGACGCCAGCACCGAATAACATCTTTTGTCTCTCGTAAATTGGCAGCGGATATTCAAATCTCTCTCGTTCTCTTCGAGGCATTTCAATCACTTCCCGAGTTCATAGCCTTCTTCTCCTTTTCAAGTCAAACCACGACTTAGCAAACTTAATAAAAAAAAACCTTACCAAAAAACTTGGAAAAAACCTATTTCTCTTTTCTAATTCTCTCTATAAGGTTTTCTCTCGTAATTAACAGAAGGTGTAATTAAAACCTGACATTATTTCAAGGAATTTACAAAAATGAAATAGATTTTATAAGAATCCTATCACAAAAATCTTTTTAAAAGATTTCAAGTGATTTTAAGGAAGAAAAAAAGAAAAGAATTTTGATGGATCTGCAAACTTTATAAATAAAAAATGAAGAATATGTCAAATTTGATTCGATTTATTCGGGCTGATACCAATTGGAAATTTGTGAACATGAAGTGGGTCATTATTATTAAATGAAAGCTCTGGAGGCACTGTGAATGGTAACGACTACCGCAGAAGGAACGAAGGAATGAAAGGGCAGTGAAGAAGAAGAGCACACGTGAAAATGGCGAGCGAATTTGCAACGGTTTCGTGATTCGCTTCAATTAGACCCGAAGCGGTATTATAATGTGAAATCAGATGCCTCGCGGCTAAGGTATATAACATCGAGTACAGCTGTCCGCCCGATGGACGACCATTGTGTCCAATTAATGGTAACCAACCGTAAACGCCGAGAGTCTAATTGACAGATTCAATTTCACCGCGACAATGGAGACAAGTCGCCGACTCGTGCACTACCGATTTGGTCCCGGATTTTCCGAAAATTACGCCGAAATCGACTTACGCCTCTCTTTCGCCACGGAACGAGGATCACGACATGTCCCCACTCCCCACAACAGAGAAACCGTCGAGATTATCCCTTCTGTACACTGCATTATTTTAAAATCCGAGATTGGGGGCGACTCTCATCGAACAGATGTAGAAACTATTCTTCCATTGTTTCTGAGCCGGAATAATTTGAGCGAATTCAAAGGAAATCTAAAGGATTTCTAAGTAATTCAAAAGACTTCGGAGGATTCAAAAGAATCGAGAAAAATTAAGATGAATTCAAACTAATTCAAGTACATAAAATAAAAACAACTCAAAAGAGCCTAGTTTATTTATAAGGAAGAATTTTGGAAGTAAAAACGCTATCTTCTTGAAAGATAGTTAATAATCTGATAATCTTACATATATATAAAAAGCACACTCGCTTCCATATATTCGAGGTGAAAACCATATTAAGGGTGAATTATCGCAGAATCAAAATAATTCGATAGATGGGGTGCCGCTCATATTATGAGAGGGGTGACTGTGTCGAATGCACAAAGGGAGAGGGGGGAGAGAGGTCGTGCTAAAACATCCCCTACGTTTGGCTAAAGTATCGTCCGGAGGATTATCAGCGCTACGACTGCTGCAAAAAACTCGTTAACCTGAAACGACCCAAAGTGCGCTACCGAGGATACGGATCACTAAAAGTTTTTCTCCCTCATTTTTTATCGAAGATGGGACGCAAAAAGCAATTCCAGACGCAACCATTGCGAAGTGCCATCACGTCAATAGTTCATCATTGAGAGGCGATCGTATTTATTCGTTTGAGCTAATTCTTTGGGCGTGGACAACTCCATTAACGATACATTCGTGACATTGCCTTTGGCCAAATTGGTGATGTGATTCGAAAATTCTCATTCAATGCTTTACAGTCTTGCACTTTTTTAATCCTTTCTAACTAATTACTGTTTTTTGTATATATATATATATATATATATATAT
>UCOK01017754.1:0-18812 GCA_900474325.1 Synergus umbraculus
TATATATATATATATTTATATTTATATATTATAATAAATTATGTAGACTCTTATCATAAATTTCTCAAAACCTAGAAAAACACTGTTTCTTCATTTTGAGATCCGGGGATAGAATATAAAAAAAACTTCATCCGTTTTTGCATGATGTATAAAAGATGTGTATGTATACTTTTAGATAGCTTTTTGATAGTTTCCAACATGCGAAAATTATTCGTAGGAATTATCTAAAAGTCCTGCATACAAAATTTATGAATTCACTGTAAAAATAAGGTAAAAAGGAGGAACTTGTAAGTTTTATGTAATAGAGTTTGTTCCCAGCAGTCGAATAAGTAGAACAGGAAGGCTTTAGTCAGACTAAGCGTACTGTGCCGTTACTACTGAAAATTTTATTCCCTATCTCGAAATATTCCAATTTCTATCTATTGAACTATTGAGAAGCTAGAAACTAAATATGCATAGCTAGAAGTAAATAGGCAATGAATATTTTACGTAAGATAAAAATATAAAGTAAATTCACAAAATAGAGGAAAATTCTCTACTGCATTCATTCATTCATTTTTATTTTCTTATTTTTTTCTTATTTTGACTGTTTTGAATATTAGAATAACGAAATTTTGATTTATTTCGGGTTTTTTAGTTGTGAATGAAATTTATTTAAAATTTACACTATATTATTTAAAATTTGCATTATAAATATGAACAGACATTAAGGAATATGCATTATTCATATTGTTCAATGCATCAATGATTGATAATGCTCATAAATTCCCAAGGCTCGACGAATTTAATAACATATTGTCCTCCGTGATTCAATTATTTCATATTAATAATAATTGCACTTTAGCATTAAAATTTCAATTAAAAGCAATCAAAGTTAATGAAAATTATGTGTTAAGTGAAGTTTGAATTATGATTCAACTGAAATGTAGTATGGTAATCATTATTATCTAGATATTGGGATATTATTATACTATTAACTAGATATTCATTACTAAATTAACATGCAATTTAAGAAGAGGGAAATGGCACAGTTCATATTCATTATGAAAATTAATATTATATTATCAGATATTACTTATTTAAAAAAATAAAACAGTGGTCACTGAAATTTTTAATAATCGTTATCAAACTACTGAAAAAAGTGACTTTTCACTTGATTTCCAGTAGACTTATTATTGATTGAAATCGTGAGAAAAGATTCACTGAAAATCAGTGCAATTTCCCTGAGTTTTCACTGATTCAAGTTTAGAGAGAAGAAAAATTCTTATTGAAGTAATCATTAACCTTTTGTAGGTCAATGGAATCTACATTGTATGATTAGCAGAGAAAAACAACAAATGTTTTAAATTTAGATACAACTTTCACAGAATGAATAAAAAGTCTTGCATGCGACTATAAATGCATGAACTCATTCTTTCTTTCTTCTGTGGCATAATGCGCTTTGATAACATGCTTATCATTTCTACTATAGTCGTTTCTGTATATACATGAGTCTAATAAAAAATTCCTGCGAGTATGAAAAAGAATATATATTTCTTTTCTCTATTGTTTTGTGAAAAATAACCGGAATAGGTATATATTGTGTTAATAAAACAGATTATGATTACTATTCAAATTATTGTTCAAATATAGTGCGTTTCTAATCTAATTATCTATATCATTATCGTATCTTTAATTCTTTATATTTGTTTAGCTTTGTTTCAGTAATTTTCCGAACAAAGTACATAATAGCATTTTTTCCGATTAATGATGATATTAAACGCAAATCGCTTGAGTATTTTATATGGAATATTTAAGTGCACAATAAGAAGTTCTGAGTTAATAAATAATTCCGATGGAAACTTGAAAGAGTAATAAATAATATAGTTTATACAACAGATAAATTTAAAATAACTTCCTTAATTATTCTTAATATTTTTAGCCACGTTATCTCTTGAAAAACTGTTATATAATTGAAGTTGTTTTAAGTTTATTCGTAGACTTTTCCCTGGAGACAATGTGCATGTAATTACACATTCTTTAAAGCTCCCCTCGCAGGTTTTACTTAAATGCGTGCATGAAATAAAAGGTTCGTATATATGTCGTTAGTATTTTTTTATTCAAAACACTCTTTATTTATTCCAGGTACTCAATTAAGATATAATGACCTAAGGGCATCAAATTTCATTAACATCTACTTTGCATTCAGTCTTCGGGAAAGAAAAATTATATCAAAGAAAGAATTCACAGCTGTTGGTATAAATTATAACATCCATCTTCATTAAAGTACTGAAGTAATTTTTGATGTTCCCATAAAGTTGAAAAAGGATATATTTATTAATTCTTTTCAATGCGCTCAATTCACACAAAAGTATTAAAAATACGATTAATACGAGTTCAATAGTAATGCTATTGAAATTTTGCAAAAAATTTTAGATATCACTTTCAATTTTTGGACGATCACTGAAAAATCTTTTAAAATCCTATAAAATTCTATGGAATCTTTTAAAAATATATAAACAAAATTACATTAAATTTTATCAAAAATTTTCAAAATCTTTTAGAATTCCTAAAAATCCCTTAAAATTTCATTTAATCACTAAAAATTCCACAAAATCTCTTAAATATCTCTTTAAATAATTTAAAATTCCACGAGAGACTTTAAAATTCTTTAAAATGTGTCAAAATCTCAAAAATATTGAAAAACTATTGAAATCCCTTAGAATTCCATGAAATTCTCTAAAGTTTCACAAAATCTTTTACAAATCATAAAAATCTTGTGAAATAATTTGAAAATAAATAAGAAATTTTAAAATTCTCTAAAATGTATCAAATTTTCAAAAAAAAAAAAAATTTGGTTAAATCTCTTAAAGTCCTTCATAATTTCACGGAAAACTTTACAACCACTTAAAATACGCATATATTATCTTAAAATTTTTAACAACCTTTTTTAAATTAATTAAAAATTCCATAAAGTCTTTTAAAAATTATAAAAATCTCGTGATATCCTTTAAAATATCATGAGAAATATTAAAATCCCTCAAAATCCATTTAAAAACAATCAAAATTTCTTTAAATTCTTACAAGCTTCGTAAAATCCTTTAAAATACCACAAAATTTTCTAAATATCATAAAAATCTCTTTTAATCTCAGATTAAAAGGATGCCTGTGGGAATTTTTTATAATTCATCAGAATCTTGGAAAACTTGCAAAATCTGTTAAATAAACTATAAAAGCTATGATATAAAAAAATTCTTATGTGTATAATTATATATATAATTATAATTATATAATAATAATAAAAGACTGAAAATTCCCGAAAAATAAAATTTCCAGCATTATAAAATTGTTGACAATTAAAAATTCCCAAAAAGCTCTCTAAAAATATTCGCAAAATATTTTTAAAATACAGAATAATTAAAAAAAAAATTATAATTCAGTGTAGGGAATTTTTAATTTCGGAAATTTTATTACAGTTGGTGGAATTTTATTTTTTGGGAATTTTCAGTGGTCCATAATTCATTCTTTTAATAATTATCTACTTATACTACAATTACTACACAAATAGGGTAGAAATTTCAGATGTAGTAATAAGTAGTGCCTCCTAAGAATAAATCATTACCCACTATTGTATTATTCATTATAATAATATAACAATAATTATAATATAATTATATTATATATTAATTATATAAAAGCTATTACAATGCGAAAAATGTAAAAGAGTATAAATGAAGAGCTAAAAATCAAAACATACAATAAGAAAAACTATTTTCATCATAATTAATGATGTTTACGACTAGTATTATAGGGTAAATTCAACGTTTTTTAATTAGCTGTAAGTAGGCTATAATCTTGCAGATAAAGTGTCGTTTTACTATTTTTATACAATAAACATCCAAGATATGGACATAATACTTTTTGAATGATATATCCAGGGACAAAAAATGTTTTGTCTAACAAATTACGTTTTAATTTAAAAAATAATTTTAATGCAATTTATTTCTGCGGTAATAACATGCTTAAATATATGGTAGCAGTTGAAAAAAAGCGACTAAAAAACTAAAAACCAAAGAGAAAGAAACAGTTTTTTCAATTTTTTGTGACACATCACACTTTGAAAAAAGCTCGTTTTGAATAAAAACTCTCATTTTAATAATTCAAAGTAAAAACTTTATATTAAAGAAACTGTCTTTTTTTAAAAATAATTTTGTTCGATTCAAGCAAATTTTATTTGATTCATAAAAAATTATTTTGACTTATTTTAATTTAAAGAACCTATTAAATTCATTGAGATTTTAATAAACTCCATGGAATTTTGAAATATTTCAAATGATTTTAAAAAATGTACAGAATATTTAAAAAATTTCAAATAATTTAAAATATTTCCTGGAATTTAATTTGATTTCGTCTATATTAGAATCAATTCCTTGACATTCTTTAAAGTCACTTAAAATCTGAATAAATTCCTTAAATTATTTTGAATTCTTTTGAAAATCCTTTGAAGTCGCTTAAAAAGAAATTTCTTAAAAGATTTCTTTTGCAATCTCTTAGAATTAAATGAAATTCCTTAATATATCTTGAAATTCCTTTGTCACTTTTAAAATCTCTTAAAATCCCAGGCAACTCTAGGTAAATTTCTGCTAGTAAATAAATAACATTTAATTAACAAATATTTTGTGGAACTCTTTTATTTTGATATTCTTACTCTAAAAAATATAAAAAATAAACAAAAAAGAAAACTTCGTCAGACTAGACGTCTGAAACTTCAACCAAATACCTATTCACTTAATTCAAAACGAATTTATTTAAATCAAAGAAATATTTCTTTTCTTTCTATATCAATACATACTACAATTTCTTTTATTCAAAGAAACTATTTCCTGGGTTCATGTTTGGATTATAAACTCAAACATCAATTCCCATTTTCACTGACATTTACCCGATTTCCCTGACATGTGACCGTCCTGGAACTCAATTGTTTACATTGAATTGATTCTTTTTTCTGCATTGCAAGTCAATGTTAACTCAGTATCCACATTCAACCGTCATTCGCAATTTCCCAATGGGCCAGGGTCAGAAAAGATCAGCGGGTCTTGCTCTTCTATCTAATAAAAAATTCAATGCTACCGATGAAAATATGAGTGGCCAATGCTTCTGAAAAATTAATGCTGCACGCACCTGACTCGATACGAAAAACTCAGTGATATGATCGAATATTATCAGACATAGGGGCGGAAATTACTCGCAAAACTCACCGGTTCTTTTTGAGTTGTGGTGGCCATAAAATCGACTCAAGTCGATGGCCAAAACGGTCCGTGGTAATCCGACGCAGACCATAAGGGCGAGGCCGATCGCCAAGTTGGTGCACAAGGCACGAACCATTCTCGATGGTCCGAATTAGGAAGGATCGATCTTCTTTCTTTTGTCCCTCCCTCCCCGCCCTCGCTCTCGCCAGGACGGTTTTACGCACTCCGTTTTTGACCCTCTTTTTTTTTATCCTCAGTCCGGTCTGTGACGACACTTCGCACGCGGACAGCACCCGATGACGACTCCTCGAACCAAAGAGAGAGACGATACGGACGACGTCGCGGCGGCGGTGACGCAAACCGAATTGCCACCCTTAGCCAAGCGCGTGACAGGAGGGCAGAAAGCGCCTGGAAAATCGCGAGAGACTTGTGTATAACGTTCTAGGGTGCGCAATGGGGTGGGAGTCACATAGGAAAAATCGTCGACGAACTGGAAACTCGGTTACAAAGGGAGGAGACCAATCGCAGGAAAATTCTTACTGGAATTTAACCAGGGGCGGATCTCAAGTGTGGGAAGATTTAAGGGATGATGTGGGTGGTTATGGGTTTTATTATCTTAAAAAAGTTATGTTATATCGAATATATCGAACTAGAGACAATTTTTTCTGCTCTTTATAATCTTTAAATTATGCGAAGAAAAATTGATTATTATATGCGAGATTCTCATTTCAGAAATCTTGATTTAAGCGAAATTGTGCGATGAAGAAATCAGAACTGTATTTAATTTAAATATTATACTGGTATCAATATTACGTCAAATCTCAATGTTTTGTAAAAATATCAATAACTTTTCGAATAAATAAATAATTTAAAATAATGAACATTTTTTTAATTTCTGGACTTTAAGGTATATTCGAAAATTTAAACGATTTTAAGAGATTTCAATCTACTTTAGAGAATTTCAAAAAATTTTTAATTATTTTAAAGAAGTTGAATGGACTTCAAAAAAAAAATTAAAGGATTTTCTACAAAACTGTCAGAATTTCTAAGAGTGCAAGTGATTTTAAGGAATTAGGGGGGAAGTTTGAAGAGTTTAATACACACTCAGAGAAAAAGTTTGTTTAAATCAAATAAACGTAATATCTATGAATTAAATAAATTTTATTTAATTCAAAGATATTTTTTAGTTGGCTCTGAGGCAAATATACGTTTATTTGATTCAAACAAACTTTTTTTTTGGGTGCAGTTTGAGGATTTTTACAACATTTCAAGCAATGTTTAAGAGATTTTAAAGGAGTTAAAAAAAAATCTTTAAAAAACCTCAGAGAATTTCAAGAGTTTTTAGAATTAATAAACATTTGAGGGGATTTTCAAAGAGCTCAGAGGATTTTACGATTTTATGGAATTTCAAGGAATTTCAAAGAATTTTTAAAGAATTCCAAAAGGTTTTAGGATTTGCAAGAGATGTTGTATGATATTTTTTTCTTTGTATTGTGCGGGACTTAAAGTTGTCGTGAAAAAGTTGGAAATATTTGAATATTTTTCCTATATGTATACTGAGAAAAATATTTTTATAAAATATAAAAAATCATTAATGGTGATGTTTTTGCAAAGTTATATTAAAATCTACATTCATTCGATTTTTATTATTATTTTCGTACTGATCAGGTAAGATTGGATTTTTTACGTACTTCAAA
The DNA here is from genome assembly GCA_900474325.1 of Synergus umbraculus. Classification (NCBI taxonomy): domain Eukaryota; kingdom Metazoa; phylum Arthropoda; class Insecta; order Hymenoptera; family Cynipidae; genus Synergus; species Synergus umbraculus. The sequence continues at coordinate 6,926 of UCOK01017754.1, forward strand.
TCGAAATTTGAGCCCTTGTACTTACAATACGGAAAAATAATTGTAAAATTTTTTTAATTAGTTATTGATATTTTTACAAAACATTGAGATATGACGTTCTTTGCAATTTTAAACAAACCTGATTGGTTTAAAAACTGAACGAATTGTGTGAATGTATCGAATTTGAAAACAATCTTCAAACTATTTTCGTTTTCAAAAAGATTATTAAGACAGACAATACGAATTTTCGAAATTATAGAAGATTGGTTTGCAAGTTGCGCGAATTTTGTGAATATACCAAATTTAACGGTATTACAAAGAATTTTATGAAGTTTATTGTGATTTCCAGAAATTTAAACGAATTTAGTGATATTTTATTGGATTTTCAGGAATTTTAAAGTAACTCATGAGATTTCATGGGATTTTTAATCATTTTAAGGAATATCAAGCGATTCTACGAAGTTTAAAGGAATTTCAAGAGATTCCATGTTATTTTAAATAATTTTCGGATCTTTTAAAGGATCTAAAGGTATTTTACAAAATACAAAAAGAATTGGAAAATTTAACTGGATTTTCAGGTATTTTAAAGAATTTAATGGGTTATTCAAAAATTTTAAGGGGTTTTGGGGGATTGTAAATAATTTAAAGGGATTTCACAATTTTTATTTGATTTTCAGGAATTTTAAGGACTTTTAATAGGATTCAAGGGATTTTGAGTAAATTTTACGAAATTTCATTAGATTTAATAAGATTTAAGATTTTGAATAAAGTTAAGGAATTTAAAAGATTTTTACGAAATTTATTGGAATTTTTAGAATCTTTATGGGATTATACGAGATTTAATGGGGTTTTATTTCATTTTAAGCAATTTGACAATATTTTCTGGGATTTTATCTTATTTTATGGAATATTAAGTAATTTTAAGGACTTTTAAGGAATTCAAGGAATTTTACAAAATATCATTGAACATTCAGGAATTTAAAGAGTTTTAATGTAATTTCACAGGATTTTATGTAATTTTAAAAGATTGACAGACACAGGATGAGGCCGAAACATTTTTAAGGGTTTTCTATCCTTACGAGCAATAAGATAAAAATTATTTTAGTCCTTAAAACATGTCATGACAAATATTGAATTTATTCAAGATTATTGCATTTATACGCTTATACGATGGCCCTCGTCCGAGTATAAGTCCAGTCAAGCGCTGCTTAACTTTGATGATCGAACGAGAAGCCTTTAAACATTCCATATGTCCGCTGGACACAATTAATATCACACAACTATGCTTGCGATTCTTTCTTCATTCTTTCTTTTTAATTTTTATCTCTAGGTCTTATTTAAATTGTCAAAATCTATAACGAAACTTCTCTGAAGTCTTCCATAAAATGAAAAAACTATTCGACTATACCTAATACAATTTTTAAAAACAACATATGTGTTAGAAAGCGAAATACTTTTTCTAAATAAATTTATTTTTGATGTTTCCAAACATTTATGACAATATTTTATGGAATTTTACGTTATTTTATGGAATATTAAGTAATTTTAAGAACTTTAAAGGATTTCAAGGTATTTTGCAAAATTTAATTGGATTTTCAGGTATTTTAAGCGGTTTAATGAGATTTTATGGAATTTTGAATAATGTTAAAGGATTTAAAAATAATTATTAAAAAAATAAAAATTATTATTTTTACAAATATTAAAAAATAAAAAAATATTCATTTTTGTGGGAGAATAATAATATCACTTTTTTTTATTGAATATTAAGTAATTTTAAGGATTTTTAAGGAATTGTAGGAATTTTACAAAAGGTCATTGGATTTTTAGGAATTTTAAGAGTTTTAATGTGATTTCACAGGATTTTATCTAATAAAATTATAAAAGATTTAACGATATTTTAACCAATTTTTAAAAATAATTTTAAAGAATATTACGATATTTTGTAGATTTTTACGGAAAATTAAGGAATATCAAGTTATTTGATGAAATTTAAAAGAATTTAAGGGCATGTATTACTTACCCGATCCCTACCTTACCCACATTTTTTTCTCTGTAACGCTACGTCTACATTTATAAAGATATGAAATTGAAAATTTATAAAATTAAAGAAAATATGCTAATGTATGTTTGTCTGGTCTTAAATTTTTGTAAAAGTAAAAAAAATTTTTTTTAAATGTCAATATTTAGGAGCAGACAAACGTACCTTAAGGCTTTAGCTTCAAATATAGAAATTTTCAGTGTGGCATCTCAATAAATGTAGACGTAGCGTTACAGACTAGGAATTATAAATTTTTATATTTCAAAAATTAAAATCTCTGAATTATTTTGCATACTTTTGAAATCCCTGAATTTTTCCAATCCCACATTTTTTTGGGATAAATAATGTAATTTTAAAGAATTTGACTATATATTTTGTGAAATTTTAAGCAATTTGAGAAACTTTTAGACATTTTATGAAATTTTAAGGTATTTTAAGAGATTTCACGGAATCTTGAAAAACATTAAGGAATTTAAAAGGGCTTTACGACATTTATTTAGATTTTAGAAATATTAAATGATTTTACGATATTTCGAGGAATTTTATGAAATTTTTAAAAATTTAAGGGATTTTAAGGCATTTATGAGATTTCATTGGTCTATATTTAATGGAATTTTAAGTGATTCTAAGGGACTTTACGATGTTTTATGGGATATTAAGTAATTTTAAAGACTTTAAATGGATCCTAATAGATTTTACAAAATTTCAATCGACTTTTAGAAATTTTAAGAGATTTAAACAGACTTTGTGGGACTTTGAGTAATTTTAAGAAAAATAAAGTGAATTTACGAAAATTAAAGGAATTTTACTAAATTTTAAAAGATAATAAAGGCACTTTAAGGAATTTTATGAGACTTATGGAGATTCCTGAAATTAGATAAAGAAATACAAAATTTGATATTTCAAGAATTAAAAATTCTAAATTATTTTTTCTACTAGTAAAAGGTGAGCAAAAACCAGAAATTAATAGCGTGCAGAGCGCGCAGATCGTAATTGCTGGTTGATTGAAAAATGGGCGGGTGGGGGGAGGGTTTGCAAGTTCTTCACTCTTTAAGAATTGTTAAAGGGGAATTGGCGCAATAAATTCCTGGCTTGGGAATTACAACATTACAATTTATTTTAAAATATTTTTTTCTATTACTTAATAGCTTTTAAGAATTTCTATAAAACTGGTTATTAAACTATTTTAAGAAATTGCAAGCGATTTAAACTTCTTTAAAAAGATTTAAAGTATTTTAAAGAACTTGAAGAAATTTAATCGATTTTAAGAGATTTCAATCGACTTTAGCGAATTTCAAAAAATTTTATATTATTTTAAAGAAGTTGAAGCGACTTAAAAAAAATTAAAGGATTTTCTATAAATTTTACAGGATATATATTTACGCTCTTATATATCAAAAACTTTAAAGAATTTCAAGAGATTTTAGAATTACTAAAGATTTAAGGGGATTTTCAAAGAGCTCAAAGGATTTTAAGATTTTATGAATTTTCAAGGCATTTCAAAGAATTTTTAAAGAATTCCAAAAGGTTTTAGAATTTGCAAGAGATGCTGTAAGATTTTAAGGCATTTTTAGTTAGTTTTAGTTTAGGAATTACGAGGAATTTTTAAAGAGTTTAATACAGTTTGAGGATTTTTACAAGATTTCAAGAAATTTTTAAGAGATTGTAAAGGAATTAAAAAAAATTTTTTTTAAAACTTCAAAGAATTTCAAGAGATTTTAGAATTACTAAAGATTTCAGGGGATTTTCAAAGAGCTCAAAGGATTTTAAGATTTTATGGAATTTCAAGGCATTTCACAGAATTTTTAAAGAATTCCAAAAGGTTTTAGAATTTACAAGAAATGATGTAAAATTTTAAGACATTTTTAGTGATTTTAAAGAATGTCAAGCCAGTTATAAAGAAATCATTTAAAATTTCAAGAATTTTAAGAATTTCCAGTAATTTTAAGTCAAATCCCTAGAGTAATTTTAAGAAATTACTAGAGATTTGACGGAATTTTAAAAAGTTTCTCTATTTTTTTTATTATTTTAAATATTTATTTTTATTATGTGAAACCAATTGAAAAGATTTCAAGAGATTGAACAAAACTTTCTAGTGCTAAATAAAAATACTTATATTCATTATTTCGAAAACTGTTTTCAAACTGGAAATCCACTTCCTGCATCAAAAATAAAAAATCCAGGACAATTCCTACATTTCCTTAAATTCCCGCATCACAATAGACGTCCTGATGACAGTTGTCAATATCTAAGTGTCAACTGCAGAATTTTAAGGCTATTTCGATTAAAAATTACCTTTGGGATTTTCTTCGATTTTAATCAAGATTTGAAGATGAAAAGAAGAATGTTAAAAAAAAATTCATTGAAAGAGACACAGATCCATAAATTGGATCTTTTGCATAGATATAGATAACATTTCGCAAGGACAGCACGCAAGACAGTGAAACGGTTTAAAGCTACATACATATGTAATAATTCCTTATCCAGGATGAGTTTTTTATCTTGAGAAATTGAAATATCTCAAGAAATACACTTTATATGAAAAAAATATCTGCTATGTATGGAGTGTGAGGTAAATTTATACGGAGTGACCTTTTCCCTCGAAAATAAAAAGTTTTTATTCAGAACCTTTTTTTTTATGATACGTATTTCTTGAAATATTTAAATATTTCGCGAGATAAAAAATTCACCTTGTATAGAAACAGTTTTGTCTGAGTCCATAATCAACTACATACATCAATTTGCACGAGGTGTAATCAAATTTTAATATGCAATACGGTTTACTGCCCTAGATAAGATAATAACTATCTCATGCAATTCCAATTATTTTATGAAGAGAAAGATTATAATATTAAGGAAAAGGACAGGGGCTCTAGCAAAAGAGGGTTTCCTGTAGATTGGTTTAATTCCCATGTGATTTACGTAAACTTGGTCTTGCGATTTTCACTTCAAGAGAACAATGACTTTTTTTTAATTTTAGTTGGGATTATATAAAATTTGATCTACTTTAATCCATTTTCTAAGAACAATTATTTAGAGTAATGACGTTTTTCAGGGATTTTAATTATAATATTCCAAGCATGCAAATCCACCATCCACTCCAAATGAAGTGATTTTGATTAAGCGAAATATACTTGACATGAATACAAAGTAATAAGAGCGTCAATCTATCTTTGCAAAACAAAGCAAATTTATCAATCTTAAATCTGAATTGAAGAACTAACAAGTACTTTCAATTATTAAATAATTCAAATACTTTTTCTATTTCGAAAGAAATTTGTTTAATTGTAATTCTACATATATCTAATAATTCTGGTGCATAATTATGTCTGTTTAACGTTTAAATTTCTTAATTTAATTTTTATTGCAGTTATAATAGTGAAAGAAATCAAGATACTATATTTATATATATTTTTAAAAGATATGTAGGATTTATAATAAATATATAAATAATTAATATTCACTTAAAGTATTATTTTTCGAGATTAAAAATGTAAAATCTATAAAAATCCTTATAACAAAATAATCGCTCTATTACTTATCTACTTAAAATTAAAAAACAGTTTCAAACAATTTGAAACTAGATAAAAAATAAGAAATAAGACCTAGCCTTCTGATTCTTGGCGCGAATTTTGAATATTTCTCCAAGCGTTCAAATAAAAAAAGTTGAATTCAAAATGCCTATTTCTTTACTCAACCTTCGACCTTTCTCTATTCCTCGTCAACATTTACTAATTTAATAGAGGATACCGGGCTAATTAATTGTTAAATCCGCCCCTGAATTTCACCCTGGAACACCCACGCACATTATAAACCCACTCTCATCGATTTCGGTCTCTCACTCTCTCATATAAAGTCATATTATTTCTCCTGGTTGATGTTATTCCCAGAAGTATAACTCTGTGTTGTACTTTACAGACACAGGATAAGGTCGTGACATTTTTAAGGGTTTTCTATCCTTATGAGCAAAAACATAAAAATTATTTTAGTCACTAAAGCCTTTCACAATGGCTTTATAATAACTAAAATATGACTTTTCTTTTGTGACGAACATTTCGTAATCAAAATTATCAAAATAATCTAGAATGTTACAATTTTGTCATAATAATAATTATTTCAATTATACGCTTATACGATGGCTCCCATCCGAGTATAACCCAGTCAAGTGTTGCTTAACTTTGATGATCGAACGAGAAGCCTTTAAACATTCCATATGTCCGTTTGACACAATTAATGTAACAAAACTAAGCTTGCAATTCTTTCTTTTTATTTTTTATCTCCAAGTCGTATTTCAATTGTCAAAATCTATAACGAAACTTCTCTTTAACTTAACACAATTAATGACACAATTAATGTGACAAAACTATGCACAATATTATTGAAAGACGAAGTCCAACATATCCTATTTAAAGAAGTGATGTTACCATATTTAAGCAATTTGAAAATATTTTATGGAATTTTATGTTATTTTATGGAATATTAAGTAATTTTAAGGACTTCAAATGAATTCAAAGAATTTTACAAAAAAAGGTCATTGGATTTTTGGAAATTTTAGGAGTTTAATAAATTTTAAATAATTTTAAAGAATATGAGATTCCATGGCATTTTAAATAATTGTAGGAACTTTTAAAGGATTTCAAAGTATTTTTCAAATTTTAATTGGATTTTCAGGTATTTTAAGAAATTTAATGGGATTTAAACAAAGTTTTAATGGGTTTCAGGGGATTTTAAATAATTTAAAATGATTTTACAATATCTTATTTTATTTTCAGGAATTTTAAGGACCTTTAAATGATTCAGGAGATTTTGAGTAAATTTTACGCATTAGATTTAATGAGATATAGGATTTTGAATAAATTTTAAGGAATTTATTGGAATTTTCAGAAATTTTAAGGGATTATACGAGATTTAAAGGGATTTTAATTATCTTTAAGAAATTTGACAATATTTTATGGGATTTTACGATTCTTTTATTGAATATGAAGTAATTTTAAAGGCATGTATTACTTACCCGATCCCTACTTTACCGACATTTTTTTATCTGTAACGCTACGTCTACATTTATAAAGATATCAAATGGAAAATTTATAAAAAAAAAGAAAACATGCTAATGTATATTTGTCTGGTTTTAAATTTTTGTAAAAATAAAAAAAAATTTTTTGAAAAAATTTGTTTTTTAAAAATGTCAATATTTAAGACCAGACAAACGTACCTTAAGGCTTTAGCTTCAAATATATAAATTTTCAATGTGGTATCTCAATAAAAGTAGACGTAGCGTTACAGAGAAAAAAATGTCGGTAAGGTAGGGATCGGGTAAGTAATACATGCCCTTAAAACAATTTTAAACGATTCAAAGGATTTTGAGTAAATTTTACGAAATTTCATTAGATTTAATGAGATTTAGGATTTTGAATAAAGTTAAGGAATTTAAAAGATTTTTACGAAATTTATTGGAAATTTTAGAAACTTTATGGAATTATACGAGATTTAATGGGGTTTTATTTCATTTAAAGAATTTGACAATATTTTATGGGATTTTCCGTTATTTTATGGAATATTAAGTAGTTTTAAGAACTTTTAAGAAATCCAAGGAATTTTGCAAAAGATCATTGATCTTTTAGGAATTTAAAGAGTTTTAATGTAATTTTAAAAGATTGACAGACACAGGATGAGGTCGTGACATTTTTAAGGGTTTTCTATCCTTATGAGCAAAAACATAAAAATTATTTTAGTCACTAAAGCCTTTCTCAATGGCTTTATAATGACTAAAATATGAATTTTCTTTTGTGACGAACATTTCGTAATTAAAATGATAGAAATTCATTAAATTCATCCAGGGCCGAATTTACCTTTAACGCCGCCCTAGGATACCCAATGGAAAGGCCGCCCTTTGTCAATGCTAATTTCCTTAAGATGTAATGCACTACAAGGAAGATACGCCAGGTGTCCCTCGCAGATTTTAATGATCATGAAATATGTTGTAGAGGACCAAAAACTAAGCGACACGTATTTTTTGTTTATCTGACATTAAACGGTTTAAGGGGGTGAAACAGCCCCTCATATATGGGGTAAAAAGTGACAGTTTGATTGATTCACATAGAAGAAATTAATATTTTTCAATGAAACCAATTGCAAAGTTTGCGTCATAATAAGGGATGAATAATGAACTTAATTGAAACTCGACTTAATTGAAAAATTTTAAGGAGGTAAACCACCCCCTATATACGATGAAAATAATGGAAAGTAAGGCAAAGTTGAAGGGAAAAATCTACTGAAAAAAATATATGTTACCCAACAGAACAAGAGTATGTTGTCATGTTTTTGCTTTTTTTCAACAATCATATTTTAGGGAATAACTATCCCTAAACACACTTTATCATAAATATGTATGTACGCAACCTGCAATTTTGATGAAACTGTGTATACAGGGTTTTTGGCGTCGCTGAATCCTGGAGTAGCATCCTTCTAAGTAAAAAAAAAGTCTACAAGAACAGATAAAAAAAATACATAATTGTAAAGATACTTACATCATAACTTTATTAATTTGTTATAATAATGTTAACAATAGATATAATTTTGGGGCCGCAGTGCCGCCCCAAAAAAGTTGCCGCCCTAGGCCTTTTCAGCCTCTTTTTCAAATACATATCATTAATATTACAAAATTCTACAAAACTTTTTTTTAAATCAGAAAAATAACTTGAAATTCATTAATCAAGATTATTGCAGTTATTATATACTTATATGATGGCCCTCATCCGAGTATAACCGAGTCAAGCGCTGCTTAACTTTGATGATCGAATGTTTATCTTCAGATCGTATTTAAATTGTCAAAATCCATAACGAAACTTCTCTGAAATCTTCCATAAAATTAAAAAACTATTCGACTACACCTAATACAATTTTTGAAAACAACATATGTGTTAGAAAGCGAAATACTTTTTCTAAATAAATTTATTTTTGTGGTTTCCAAACATTTCAAAAGATTGCACAATATTATTGAAGGACGAAGTTCAACATATCCTATTTAAAAAAGTGATGTTACCATATTTAAGCAATTTGACAATATTTTACTTTATTTTTAGGAATTTTAAAAGTTTTAATGTGACTTCACAGGATTTTATGTAATTTTAAAAGATTTAACGATATTTTAACGAATTTTAAATAATTGTAGGAACTTTTAAAGGATTTCAAGGTATTTTTCAAAATTTAATTGGATTTTCAGGTACTTTAAGCAATCTAATGGGATTTTAAAAAAATGTTAAGGTTTTTAGGGGATTTTAAATAATTTAGAGGGATTTTACAATATTTTATTTGATTTACAGGATTTTTAAGGACTTTTCCCAGTGGTCAAAAAATTGAAAGAAGTTTTTAGAATGTCCTATGTCAGGCAAAAAATCGTCCAATGTTCCAAAGACGTTTTTAGGACGTATTTGGAACATTGAACGTTTTTTCGCCTGACATAGGAACTTTTTAGGACTTTTTTAGAACGTTCTAAAAACTTCTTTCAATTTTTTGCCCACTGGGTTAATATAGGATTCAAGGGATTTTGAGTAAATTGTACGAAATTTCATTAAAAATGAGATTTAGGATTTTGTATAAAGTGATGGAATTGAAAAGATTTTAACGAAATCACATTTTTCTAAGAAACAAATTTTACAGTCACAAGCACCTTAGAGGGTTTTCGGGGTCGCTGATTACGAATTCGGAGTCAGATTTCCAAAATTAAAAATTTTGAAAATCCAAAATTTTGAATTCAAATTCAGGATGAAGTTCCGAATGGTGGTTATGCTTTTTTTCTGGAAACTTCGTATACTTATGTATTTTGATGCGCTGATTATGAAAATGATAGTGAAAGTTGGCGCAAATTTGAATTTAATGAGAAAAACCATAAAAACACCATAAAATCATGTTATTTTCAATTATCTCAGCTAATATGCAAAATTAAAAAAACTGTTTGAAACAAAAGTTGTAGATCTCATCGAAATACACATTTTTTGTTGAAAACATTTTTTTCTGCGAGTGATAGTTTCCGAGAAAATCAATGATACAAAGATTACAATCATATGTCTATTCATTTTGGTTTGGTACTTATACTTACTCTTCTCACCCTTTACCATTTCCGTTAGCATCCCATTTGCCATTTCCCTTTACTTAATACTTCCTCTATGAGAAAGCAAATCATATTTGCTTACAGGAAGCAAAGTGCTCATTGAATGAGTACAAAAGTTGATACAACTTGTTAACAAATTTTGTGGATTTTTAAGGATTTCATGGTATTTTATGAGATTTCCAATACAGTCGAACTTCACAATAACAACCTTCCCAATATCAACCTGTTCGCAATAACAACCGAATTCCATTTACAATAGCAAACTTCTAAAAGGTTCTAAAATCTCACCTGATACCACGTCTATTGGCAACTCTTTTACAGAAATCTCCATTGTAAGTGTAGTGTTTAGAAATGCATGTTTAGATATTTCAAGGATGAGTACGTTAACACTACTGCGATTTTTTATGATAGGTACATATCTTCCAATTAGGTTCATCTGTAGTACATTACTGATCCTGAATTTAGAGATTTCTAACTGACGTATATCATGATCCGAATTATTAACAATATACACATATATTTTAGTATTTTGAAAATCACTCTTAAGTATTAACTGTATTGTCGCGCTCGGAGTACTCTTCAGTTGCCACACTTCTGAACTTTTGTCTGAGTCATCTTTGAACAAATTATTAGTGATTTGCCAGACGTAGGTTGTCTCTATACTTTCGGCACGTGTTCCGCGACCGAAGTTTATTCTCATTCGTATTTCGTCCGTACGTACTCCGGTGCTAGCCATTTTTCTGAAAATCAGTTAAAAAAATTAATGAATATATTTGGATCAAGCGCGTAGTGAGAAATCGTGAATCTTTCTTCAGCGCTTGGAAAACAAAGGAAAACAAAGGGGGCAACTGCCCCGCCCCCTACTTGCCCTTTGTTTTCCAAGCGTTGAAGAAAGATACACGATTTCTCGCTACGCGCATGCTTTGGATAGGTTTTCCAAAAGATCTTGCAATAAAGTTTATTGCATTTAACTTCTTTGCACTAATAACGTTTATAGAAAAACCCTATCTATTTTAAAAAAATGATTGAGTCGACATCAAAATATCGTAACGCCTATTCCGCACTCCTGATTCCTCGTGTAAATATCGATAGTGATTTTCGACAATCGATACTTGCCGAATCCGCGAATCGTAAATTGCGCGTGAATTGAATTTTAAATGTTTAATTTGGTTTCGTTAATAATCATTTTGTCACGAGTCTAAACTCGAAATACATTGAAAATCTAGGAATTGTAAGGGAATTTTATGGGGTTTTTTTTAAAGATATCAAGGGAGATAATGGGATTTTAAATGTTATATCGTAGAATTTTAAAGAATTTCAAGAAGTTTCTGGGAATTTTTAGAATTTTTCACGACTCTAATCAGATTTCAATCCCGTGCAGAAATTGCCCCATTTTGCCCCATTTAAAATACGGTTCTGACAAGGCCCTGGTCAGTTTTTCTATTCTGAATAAAATGAAATAAATTATAATAAGGTGCTAATCGGGCAGCATAATAGGACTATGTGTAATTACTAACATAATATCATCTGATTATTCCGAATTGAAAATATTTAGATTTAAATATTATATTTAAATATTAAATTATCCATTTAAATATTTAAATAGTTTTCTGTTTCATTGCGAACGCAAATATATAAATATGATTGATTTATTTTCTTCACTCAAAAAAACGCCTAGTTAAGTTAACTAGAATTTTGGGTTAAATATACCCTAACTATTTTTTCTGGTTAAAGTAACCAGAATTCTGGTTGATTTAACT
>UCOK01017759.1:1230-17681 GCA_900474325.1 Synergus umbraculus
TCCTTTTACTGACCTGTTTGAAAGCTTTAAACTCAACTGTAAGTTACAAACCAATGAGACCGTAACAAATCCAAATAACAATACTGGTAAAATCTATTTTGAAAATTATTCACACAACAAGAAATATCCTTGGTTTGCTAAAAAATCTTTGAACCGTAAGTTCATAACTACCATTTGTAGAATTAGAGCCAATCACTATAACTTAGCTGCCTCATTAGCCAGAATTAACATTGTACCTGATTCTATATGTAAGTGCGGCATTGCCGATGAAGACATCAATCATGTTCTCTGGCAATGTGTATTATATGAAAACAAAAGACTCGAACTCATTAAAAAATTACATAAATTAGGTTATTTTCTACCGCTAAATGTAGAATCGTTAGTCTCTAAGCCACAAATAAATGTATGTCGTATCATTTTCTTCTTTTTAGAAGCATGCGGACTGAATATATAAATAGTATACCACATGATTGTATAGCCGAAATAGGCAAATTATGCTTAAATGGTTTAATAAAAAAAAAAAAAAAAAAATACAGATTCTATTACAGGATTTGGGGATAACTATAACCATACCGATGTTAGCAATATTTATGATAAATGAAAATAAAAAAATAAAAAAGCTACGGGACTTAAAATTTTATTGCTCAGAACGGTTCCATTTTATGACTAAGCATTGTCAAAAAAAATTACAACCACCGAATGCATGTTCAACGCATCTCAATTTCACTCCTAAGTATTAAGGATACAATTTGGATGTAATCCACATGTATTAGGAGGTTATAACTTTTTTGACAATTTTTAGTCGTCAAATGGAAGCGATTTGTTAAGTAAAATTTTAAGTCTTACAATTAGGGTATTTTTTGTCAATTTGTTAAAAGTTACAGACGGAATTGGGGCCTGTTCCACATGTATTACGTTGTTGTAACTTTTTAGAAAATTCATGGTCGTCAAATACAACTATTATCCGCAAAAAACCTCAATTCTGAACGTTAGGATGTTTCTTGAATTTTACAAATATTAGGGGTTGAACTGAGGTATCTTCTATATCCATTAACCCATTAACGTCAAAAAGACACATTTTTGAAGTACCCTTTTCTGCAAGATATTTCACTATGAAAACGTAGGACAAAAAATTTAAAAGGTACCTTACCTACTACTTTCGAGTGTGCTCTTTCCGATGGTGCTATCAAAATTTCAAAAAATTACGTTTTTTTACAAGATTTTTGCAAAATAAAGTAAAAAAGCCATGATTTTTCATACCTTTTTTTTTCTTTCTACATTTTCGATGTCTTATCATATTATTTTTCAATTATGAAACAGCCTAATCACGTCCACGATTGTTGTCGTTTCCAACAGTGTTAATATTTTTGTTTCTATCATTATTTAAACTTGCAAAATAAAGGTAAAACCGATTGACAAATGTTGCAACTTTTGCGATTAAAGCACGCATTTTATATCGAAAGTGCAAGTTCTACACGGTGTCCCACCACCTATACAACTACCGGTAATATTTGATAGAGTCCTATTATAAAAAGAACAGTAGTAACGTAACGCTTTTTCCTTATTGGTCAGATGAAAGTGATGACGCGGCATATATTGAATATGGCGCGTGACGCGGGAAATCTTAAATCTTAAATAAAGACAGTAGCAAATGTGCGCGCGGAGCGCGCGTTTAATCTCGTACAAAAAAAAAAGAAACAGAAAAGTCCTCTGGTAAATTTTGATCTGGGCCTTAATTTGGGCACAGTAAATCTTCAAAGTTGGGCATAATGAACCAATCAGGAGCTAGATTTAGCAACCAATTGTTTCTCATCAACAGGCACACTATCTCAACACTTGAAACACTAACAAATGGTTGCTAAATCTCGCTCCTGATTGGTTCATTATGCCCAACTTTGAAGTTTTACTATACCCAAATTAAGGCCCAGATCGAAATTAGCCAGAGGACTTTTCTGTTTCTTTTTTTGTGCTCTATCAAATATTGCAGAATCGTGATCTACGAGAAAAAATATTTTGAAAACGTACATAGATCATTTTAATTATTTAAACAATTATGCAAATTATTAATAAATATCTTTTTTCACACCAAATATGTTGTCACATATGGTTTTCTGGGTTTTCAGGGTTCTTGATAAAGACTTTGATATTAATTGTACCAAATTTTATTCTTCATTCATTTTTTTGACAATTAAACCACCAATATTAATATTACAAAAAAAATTTAAATGAAAAAAATGTTTTTAAAGAAAAAAAATTCTAAAAATTATCAATATTTTTTTTAAATCTTTAAAAATGATTCTTAGTGACATTTATATCTCCTCAGATTACTATACTCGTGGAACAATTTTTTTTTCATATTCTCATCAAAGAATATCAGATTTTTGGAAAATTTACCCCGCAGATTAGTCAAATCTCCAAGTTTTTAGGAGTCCTTGAACCCGAAAAATATGTTTTTACGAATGTATCTGTCTGTCTGTCTGTATATGTGATAGCAAATTTTCAGTTTGTGAACGTTGGTTAGTCATCTTGGATAAAAATTCAAACAGTGGAAGAATTTTGAAAATTTTCTAAATCATTTTTTTTATATTGGTGGATTTAGTGTCAAAAAAATGCGTAAAAAGTAAAATTTTGTACAATTAATATCAAATTCTTTATCAGGAACCCTGAAACCCCAGAAAACCATATGTAACAACATATTTGGTTTAAATAATTAAAATTATCTATGTATGTTTTCAAAATATTTTTTCCCGTAGGTCACAATTCTGCAATCATTTTTTAAAAATCATCATTTTAAACAATTTTTTTAAACAAATTAATTTTGCAAAAACAATAGCAAATTCGTAATCAGCGAACCAAAAAAACATAGTACCTATATAGAACTTGCACTTTCGATATAAAATTCGTGTTTTAATCGCAAAAATTAATTTGTCGAAAAATTGTAAAATTTGTCTATCGGTTTTACCTTTATTTTGCAAGTTTAAATAAAGATAAAAACAAAAATATTAACACTGTTGGAAACGACAACAATCGTGGACGCGATTAGGCTGTTTCATAATTGAAAAATAATATGATAAGACATCGAAAATGTAGAAAGAAAAAAAAAGGTATGAAAAATCATGGCTTTTTTACTTTATTTTGCAAAAATCTTGTAAAAAAACGTAATTTTTTGAAATTTTGATAGCACCATCGGAAAGAGCACACTCGAAAGTAGTAGGTAAGGTACCTTTTAAATTTTTTGTCCTACGTTTTCATAGTGAAATATCTTGCAGAAAAGGGTACTTCAAAAATGTGTCTTTTTGACGTTAATGGGTTAATCTAAAATACAGGGTGATCCTTTTTAATCTTCTAAAATACTTTATTTTTGAAAAAATGGTTTAAACAAAAGTTGACCAGGATCGAGAGGGCCATTTAACTGTACCATCAATTTTGACGTTGAGTTCAATTTTCAAGGTCATTTGCTTCAGACGCGCGCCAAATGCACGTTCGGCGTGTTCGAGATGCTTACGTTGTTTTTCATTTTTCGATCTGTTCACGATATTTATAACCAAAATAACGATTAATCCAACAATTCTACATATATTTATTATAAGAATTTGCACTTTTTAGAAAAGTGCAAATTCTCTCTTACAACTATTGTAAAACTAATTTCATTCTTTTATTTTCAGACGGTCCACATCATGGAGTTTGATCGAGAAAGTTTTAAAATTAAAGCACGGGCGGCTGGCGAAGAATTCAGAATCGGAAAGCATAGTCAGGGAGCGGAGGTAAAGGCAATCACATACTCAGCTATGCAGATCCTCGACCGACCGGAAGCAGAAAGGCCAGAACTTTTCGTGATCGTAGACATATGATCGTTAAGGATCCGATAAAAGTGATTTTACACACATAAATAATATTCCATCTTCGCATTTTCCATTGAATTATTGGATTTCTGTAATGTCCTCAGAAAAGCTTGAAGTTGGAAGTTAAAAATTTCACTGAGTTAGAGCTGATAACGGTAGGATACGGGACGGGTTGCAACAAGACTTTCCTATAGCATACAACTGATAAATTAATACATTCAAAAAACCTGTGGAATGTTATTTTTATGAATAACGGATCATTCATGGTTCGAATATAATTACTTTTGAATTCAAGTTAACTTTTCATTATCAAATTGATTTTAAGTCAAAAAATGTAATATACTGTATTTTCAATTAATAAATCTTAATTACTATTTTAGTCTTCGTTCTTGTTTAATAAATGATCTCAATTCTTTTTCATATTAACTTTTAAGTGGAACGTGGGGTAAAAAATACCCCAGAAAATTTTCCGGTGTGAAATAACTACATTAAATACAATAAAATGGCGTATGTGTCGCCATCTATATGTAATTGACATCACTAACTAAAAGTTAAGTTTTTTTTTCAACAATTTTTTTAACCATTGTAAAATAAATTCATTGATATAAAACCGATTCACTTTTTAAAAGATTGTCCTGCTCGTCCGTATTCCCGCTCTGCTGTCTCTGCTGCATTCGTGATTTAAGGCTGATGGAATTTGAAAACTTTAATATATAGAAACTCGAATTTCAGGGGCGCGACTAGTACGGGGTTCTGGGTGTCAGAACACTCAGAGAGTAATTCGAATATACCTACTTGCAATATGCGTGGGTGTACAAATTATTAGACGAATAATATAATTCCACACTAAAAGCATTTTTTCAGGGCTTGAAATCCGGTTTTTTTTTTTTTTTTTTTTTTTAGTTTTATTGTGTAGGGTGCCTCCCGACACTCACTATTTTGAGACCCTTGTTGTCTAATTCTGTCAATTTTTCACCAGGATTTGGTATTGCTCTTTTGACGGGAAAAAAGGGCAAGTTGATCAATTTTTAGTAGCACACGTTGGAAAGAAAAGGTGTAGAACAGGTCAAGTTTTCGATAAGACGATTATATAAAACGATGGAGGTGAGTAGATATTCGCCGATAATGGCGGATATTGTAACGGTGGTACACCATGATGCCTAAATATAGGCATCCATAACTACGCGGTGTCGGTACGGCAGAAAGCGCGCAGGTATCGATTACCTATGGATAGATAGGTATGCAAATGAGATAAGGCCCAAATCACGCTAGGCTCGCATACCAAAAGGGTCTCCCATCAATGAGACAATATTTTGAGGAGATATAAAGGGAACGAGCTTTCCACTCGTCGCCGAGCGCCAGACTGCAGGACTACTTTTTCTACTAGAAGACCTTCCAGCTTCAGGGGTAGCAGTCGAAACCGTCAGACAGGTAGTATTTTCATATAAGAAACTATGTACGCCATTCCCGGCTGTGGTTTCTTATATTTTTGTTAGAAACGTGAGATCGGTGCACGCTCCTCCAGGCTGCTGATCACATCTTTCGCATTTTTTCGTTTACATTTATTTTTTTTTTGATCATTTGACTGGACCTCTACGCACGCCATTCCAGGCTGTGGAGATTTAGCACATATATTTGTGTTTTTCTTTTTTGGGGTAGCTGCATTTTTTCTTAAACTGGATCTCTACGCACGCTGTTCCAGGCTGTGGAGACCCGGTGGGAGTTTTCCCGGTTTCAGGGCCCGCGGTATTTTGGTGGGAATTTCCGCGCAAGCGCTAACATCTCAGTTTCTCGATAATTAATCACGGCGTCTCATAGATAAATTTAGCGCGAATTAAAACGATTCGAATTTAATTTAAGGCTGCGTTTCTCTCTCGTAGGAAAGGGAAAATAAATTGTAGACTCCTGAGTGCGAATTATTAAATTGTTTGTGAGTTTAACTCGGGAAGGGCCACGAGAGTTTCTTTTGTTTTGATTTAAGTTGTTGATTGAACTATCCGATTATTAGTATCGATTTCAATGCTAAGCACAATAAACTTTTGATTTTCTTGGAGGATTATCGTTCTCACGTCACGCGATGTATCAAAATAGTTTATATCGAGTCATTAATAATCTGAGAAATATATTTTGAATTGTATAGTCTTTTCCGCTTTCGTGGGGTGATAATTCTTTCATTTAATGTTTGCATTGTTTTCCATTGAATAAATCATCTTTTATTTGTAATTGAAATGGTTTGTGTTTACTGCCTCCTTTGAGAACACGTCCTACGACCGATAATTACTGGTTCTTAGCCTATAAGAGGGCATAAGTATTTCTTTCAGAGTTAGAATAAGTTTTGTTTTTAATATAGACTGTTTGTTTGGATTATTTAAAGTAATATTATTATTATAAGAACCTGTTCTCATAACAATATTTTGACAGCACGACCAGAAAATAATAGATTAATAAATAGACAGCTGCGAATTGCTACAATGCTGACCTCACTCAGCGATAGTTTTGGCGGGAATGATTTGAATTGCAAGATGAAAGATCGCAGTAATTTTTTATCGTTTGATCCTTCTCATATTTATTATAAGAAAAAATGAATCCCTACCTTTAGTAACAATTATACATTGCATTTATATTACTAAAATCATTGTAATTTGTCAATAATAGAATAAATCTTTAAAATCGGAGATTATCTTTCATCTTGCAATTCAAATCATTCCCGCCAAAACTATCGCCGAGTACGGTCAGCACTGTATCAATTCGTAGCTATCTATCTATTAATCTATTATTTTCTGCTCGTGCTGTCAAAATATCCACCATTATCAGCGCATATTTATTCACCTCCATCGTTTTATATATTCATCTTATCGAAAAACTGGTGAGTATTGACCTATTCTACACCTTTTCTTTCCAAAGTGTGCTACTAAAAATTGATCAACTTGCCCTTTTTCCCCGTCAAAAGAACAATACCAAATCCTGGTGATAACAGCAGTGTCTTTCCACAGATTTTGACAGTTTTTGTCAATTTTTTCTTTCAAATTCCATTGCCCTTAAGTGAAAAGTGTCTTCGTTGCGCCGTTTTCAGACGTAAGTCTAACAAGTAAAGTAAGGGAACTGTCAGGCTGGCGTCCCATGATTGCGTTTTGCGTTGCGTCATAATGAGAGAAAAGAAGACGAAAGGACACTTCTGTCTCTTTCTCTCTCATTATGATGCACCAAAAAACGCAATCATGGGACGCCAGCCTCACGCGCCGATTTTAATGAAACTTGGCAGATTTGTAGAACTAGGCAAAATAAGCAACGCGTAATCCAATATGGCGCCTTTTTGTTGCACGCGAGAGGTGGTTTTCGTTTTTATACTATAATGATTCGAGTGATTGGGTAGTTAAAATGCTTCTATAAGGTTTTTTCGTCGCTGAATTCAAATCTCAGGTCAAAATTACGAAATTCAAGATGGTGAATACAATATTGCGTTTTCTTATCGCACGTGAGGGGTGTTGTCCGTTTTTCTACTATAATAAGTCGAGTGATTGAGCATACTTACTTAAAATGCTTCTAACGGCAATATCCCAATTTGTGATTGAAGTTACGAAATTCCAAATCTTGTATCATTGATATCGGTGGATTCTCATCTCGCTTTCTGCAGAACCCAGGTAAAATCAATGATTCATTGACTTCTCTTTTTAGTTTTTGTTTTCCTTTATCGATAATCCAGTGTCACAAATTTGTTAATCTCTCTGAATACAATTCTGTGTTAACAAGGGCTTTCGATGAGTTTCAATAGAATGTAGAATTTTTCCTAAATGAAGAGGAAAAGGCTTTTAGTTAAAAATTAAAAGTTTTGATAAAACATTCTACCGAAGATTCTCTGTTCATAGACACTTGCAACACCTTACGTTTCGAAAATGCAAATGATATTTCCGATCCAGGTTCAGTTGAAGAAAATTATGATAAGGATTTTATTGTAATTTTGGCCTCAGATTTGAATTCAGCGACGAAAAAACCATTTAGAAGCATTTTAACTCCCCCAATCATCCGACTCATTATAAAATAAAAACGGAAATCACCTCTCGCGTGTAACAAAAAGACGCCATATTGGATCCGTTATCTTGAATTTCGTAATTTTGACCCAGCCCTATCCGACTAAAAAGGAAAATGGCGTTCCTTAGTGATTATAATTTGTATGTGCGAAATTTTCTCATTAGGGCGGAGCTGTGCGCAACAGGCTTTAAAATGTATTGTTACTAATGGGAAAATATTCAAAAACTTAAAATAATTAGGTTTTTTAACAAAATGAGGTCAGAAAATGTTTCTCAAATGATTGTAGGATATAAAATATACATTATCCATGAATTAAATAATATGAAATTGAAAAATAACACATGAAATTCCAATTATAAAAAGATCATTAGTAACGTAACGCTTTGTCCTTATTGGTCAGATGAAAATGATGACGCGGCGTATACCGAAAATGGCGCGTGGCGCGGGAAATTTTAAATAAATAGTTTAGTTTAAACATCAATAGTAATTAATTTTGAATACAATCTAATTATAAATAATTATTATAATCTTATTATAATCGAATTATAAAATAAATATGTACTTTTTTTTATTAAATGTATTTTTAGTTATAACTGAAAATATTCAAACATGTACTATCAAATGTATTTTATAATTATTAATTCATAATTTTTGTTACTTTTTCAAACTTTTATTAAACTATGTTTTTCGTTTTACATGAAGGAACACATAAAGTTTAACAAAATATTTGTTATTTCATTCTTATAAATTTGGGAAAAACAAAAAAAAATAAATGAAAAATAATTCTATTCAGAAGCTAAAGTATTTTAATATTTTTTTAGATAAATTTAGCTTTATGTGAGAACATAACAAATATTTTGTTAAGAGTATCAAGAAATTCTTACTATGTTATCCACTGTACATGTTATACATAATTTTATGTGTTATTTTTCAATTTCATATTATTTGATTGATGGATAATGTGTATTTTATATCCTACAATAATTTGAGAAACATTTTCTTACCTCATTTTGTTCAAAAACTTAATTATTTTAAGTTTTTGAATATATTCCCATTAGTACAATACATTCTTAAAGCGTGTTTGCGCGCAGCGCCGCCCTAGTGAGAAAATTTCGCACATAGAAACTATATTCACAAAGGAAGCAAGATCTATGCTATGACTTAAAATATGGGAGTCGGTAGGGTTGTTTTTACCTCCGATGTGAGTTTAGCGACATCGAAATGTGAAATCTGCGATGTCACACTAATTTGCATCTCAGAAAATGGTTCACTTGTTGAGGGAAAGAAAGGGACATTTAAAAAATTTTTCCGAGTCTTAAAGGGGAAATAGGGTTGAACTTAGGGGATTTGATCCGTCATTTTTTAATGAAAAGAAAATATCGGCGCAAATTCGATAATAACGACTTGTTTATATCTTGACGTCGAAGTCGATGTCAATGTGTATGAAAGAGACGAGCACGAGGTACAATAAAACACTAATTTTCGCAGAAATAACACCCTAACACTTAAGGGCATGTGACACTTTACCATAAAAGCAATTTAGTTTACCCAATTATACATTCATAATAATAAATATTTTTAGGTAATAAGGGTCAATAAACCTTTGTCTACAAAAGGCGAAGGTTTATTGACTATTATTAGCAGAAAATATTTATTATGATGAATGTATAATGGGGTAATATAAATTTTTCTTATGGAAAAGTATTACTTGCCCTTAACACGCGGCAAGGGGCACTCTCCGATCGTGTTCTAGTTACCTCTTTTAGATTCCAATCCCGTGACCAATTTTAAAAAACGTGAACATTTCAATATTTTAGTGATGACACTATAGGAATTTCAGGTTATATTTGAAATTATGTTATGATTGAATTCAGAAACACTGAATGCAGGAAATAGCGTCAGCTGATACTTACCTCCGTGGAGTAATCGAGAACCACTAGCGGCAGTAGTTTGGCGGGAACAGTTCAAAGTATGAGCTGGAGTAAAGAAAGCTCTTTATAGCGATTTTAAAGATAATTCCATTACTAACAAGATTCAATGATCAAAAAATGGAATTGCATTTTAGAATTGTCCACAAAAATACTAATAGTGAATACTTTTTGAGAAAATAAAGAGCATATCTGTGGCCTTGAAATGTAATGGACAAAAGTTAAGTCTAATTATAATTTATCACTCTCTCCCCTTGTGATTTATATTTCCTTTCTTGGGTATAGTTGTATGAATAGAATATATATGGAGTCAAGTATCAATATATATCAAGTGGATAAAAATTTACCGATATAGGGGAGGGGAAATTTTTCGAATTTCTTCGATTTTGTGCGGTTTCATGCTATTTCGAAGGCATTAAGCTCCTTCCCTATGGAATATAAAAAATTTTGTCCCGCATGTTTTTGATAGCTTTTTTCCTGGTCTATCGAATGGTTATAACCATCTTTTTAAAAATTGAAAATTTGACCGATTTTTTTGAATATCAAAATATTTTTGACTTTTGCAGAAAAAGGCATGTTTTTTTTGGTCTCAAAATAAAACTTAAGTCTTTATCTTTCGAAGCTGTAAATTTCATGTTGCCGTTTTTGGTTGTTTTCGAGAAATTAAATAAAGAGTAAAGCGCCGCGCCGACGGCGCTCGAGACTACTGCGCTCGGCGGAAATTCTTCGGACTCATTTATCGTATCAATTATGAAAATTTATTATTTATTAAACTGCTCTCTGCATTATACAGGGTTGAGACTGTCATTGAAGTTTTCTAATGCCTGCATTACAGTCATTGTAGGGACGTAATATTAAGGAAATAAATTTATATTCCATAGGAAAGGAGCTTAATACCTTAGAATTAGCACGAAACCGCACAAAATCGAAAAAATTCGAAAAACCCCACCTCCCCTATCTCGGTAAATTTTTATCCAATCGAAAAAATCTTTTTCCTCTAAAGTTCTACCTAGGACTATACTTTACCCAAGTTTGAGTTGTATCAGACAAAGTCGAATTCTGAGGGTGGTACACTGGAGGAATAATGCCCCATATGCAGGAACCAAATGATTAATATTCTTTTTGCAGCACAATTTTGAAATACTTGTGTTTCGTTTAAAAAAATATCAATAACATCTTAATGGTGGTTATTTAAATATCACTCAATAGAGAGCACCAAAACGCTATCTCTCATAAGAAACAATGTTAAATATGACAAAAAAAAAAATGTTAATAACTTATTTATAAAGTACCCTAGGCTTCTGTAACTGAGTACTTTTGGTGGAATTTATGAGTACTTCTAGTGGAATTTATGAGTAAAATAACAGAAAAAAATATGATGAAAATCGTGTTTTTATGTTTGACAGCTCACAAAAAAAATATTCAAAATTTTGACACAATTCTGGTTCACACGATAGCCACAGATCTACCAATTAAAACGGTCGATGATTTTTTAATTTCAGATCAATAGAACAGCTGGAATCGTGTTGGCCAGCTACCAACTTTTTTTTGACACGGATGTCATTTGCATATACCATAAATTCAATTTAATATAACATTATGTTTTAGAATTAATATACACCCATATTAAAATTAATATACTTTCTATTAACATTAATATTCCCTTATATTAATTTTAATATGATTTTATATTAATTCGAAACTTATGGTAATGTATTAAATTTAATTTACGGTATATGTAAATGACTTTACAAAATGTATATTAAAAGTATATTAATTTTGCAAACATTTTTAACAGTGGGTGGTTTCAGGCAGGGAGCCGAATCAAGTCACTGTCTTACTAAAATAACTTAAAGTGTACCATATGTAGTTAATTACTCTATATTATTATTATTATTTTGAAAAGAAATTCTTTTTCAGTCACAAAAAAGCTTTTACAAAAATAAGTAAGTTACGAAACTCAGTTTATTTCCTACCTCGATACGTAGTACAGTGTTTAGCTTTGCTATAAAAAAATACACAAATAGTAAATGCTATCAAAACTATGTGGCGGATACATTCCAGTAAACTAATTTTCAATAAATAAATATATTCAGGATTTCCATTCCTAAAATATGTTTTCTATTGCTTTCTCAATTTTCCAATTTCACTGAATTCTCGTGCATCTTCAAGGGAATAGTTTTGAAAGCGAAATTTTTGAAAAAACGCGGTTGGCAATATCCGTTAAGTATCCATCCATTGATTGAGATACAAATGGCAACATTCCTCGATATAGAATAGGCCAGTACTCATTGGTGAATGTGAGTGCCGCTTTATCTGCAAGGCAAGTAAAAGTGAATTATTAAAATACAAAATAAATTTTTTCTTTAAATTAGAAGAAGCAAATCAAGCACCATATCAAAAGTCCAAAGTGAATAACTTCTTTACGAGATATATTAGGACACTCTTTGTCTCAAACATCCCAATGTGTACAAAATATGCCGATGCTATTACATCGCGTCTACAACTTCACGATTTCTTTACGACATCTAATTACATGCCCTATGTTTTCGTCTTTTAAGGCTGCTGGTTTTTTATACACGGAAAGAAATTTTGTACAGCAGTGAAACTTATAGGTACCTCTGATGCGCAAAACTGTAGTGCTGTAGTGCGCCCTCTGTACGGAGAAAAATGGATAGTCAGGTTGACTATCTGGAGTGTAAAACTGACTATACTAGAGTTTCAACTGTAGGACAGCACCCTAGATAGTCAAACCTAATATCCGCGGAATGTTAAAAAGTGGCTGTTCAGCTTGACCATCCTAGAGTGTAAGTTTTACTATCCTTAGAGTGTAAAACTAGAGGTTAGTTACTAAAGTAAAATAAAAAAAGACTTACTGCCAAGCAGACAGACATAGACGAGAAACGTATCTCTTAACTCATCTAACGCATACAACCCTAATTCTATAACCTAACTTAACACTACTACATACAGCGCAATTCCCTAACGCAGAATATCGCACGATGAGACGCTGAGTATATCGGTCGAAATGGACCTTATATATCAACCAACCAAATTCTCACCGCATGTGAGAAACTCCCAGTGACGGGCTAAGTGGTGACCCATAAGAGTGACCAAACGTAACCCAGAAGGTAACCCACGGGGTGACCCATGTAGTGGCGCGCAGATTCTTAATATCTCAGAGTGTAAAACCTGACACTCTGAAATATTCAAACAGACTATAAAATTATGGTCAGTCTGACTATTAGGAAAAAATTATGGACAGTAGTTGATACTATCTAGATCGTCAATCTGACTATCTAAATTTTGACACTCCAAGTTTGACTATCCATTTTTCTCCGTGTGTTTATGACTATTGTTCTCCCAGTTAGGGAACGCTACTTTCCCTATTTGGCGTAACTGTTGCCTAGATTTTTGAAACAGCAACGGACCTCACGGTATAGAGAGCAACGTTGTACTATAAGTTTAAGAGACCGACTCGTTTTGCAATTTGAATTTCTTTTAGATTTTAGAATCATGAAACTTATATACATTTTATTATGATTATCAAATTAGTGCAAGGAAATAGAGAATAAAAAGATTTACCAAACAAGGAATATGATAAGTTAGAGAAAAAAGGGGTCTAATAGAGATAGCTAGGTTAGTTATTATACTAACAATGAGATTGAAAGAATAATATTTATGAGATAGAATAATATTTATGTACAAAATATTGTATTTAAAATATTATTATGTATTTTCAAAATATGAAAATTAATAAGTTTAAAATTAAGGATAGAAAAAGATTGAAAATGGGAGATAGAAAGATTAGACTAACTACAGGAATTTTTATGTTTTAAAAGATGTTCCAACAGTCTTAAGGGTGATGGAATTTTTAAGCACAACTTATTTCATTCATATCTTTTCTAGTCATCAAATTACACAAATATCAATTTTTTGCAGATTAAAAGAAAGGCTCGGATAGCAGGATAAATTCAAATTTGCATATTTTAGCTAAAAAATCGTATAGCGATAATCAAAAATAGATTTTAAAGATGAAGACTAATATTAAACCATGCCATTTTCAGAAATAAAAAAGGTTCCGCAGCTCTACAAAAAATTTATAAATTTGCTCAAACTAGACAATTTTTGTTCATTTACACTACATGTATTCCAATACGGAAAAAAGGTATGGATGGGCCAACTATATAAATGGATAAATATGGCGCATCCATAATAAATGGTTGCAGCTATACCATAGAATAGTTGCAGCAACCATAAATATAGTTGCAGCAATAGGGTGGTTCAAAAATTCTTTTTTTCTAGACAGTCTCGATTCCCCCAATTTGATTCGAAATCCGAAAAAAGAATGGTCATATTTTTTTATAATTTTGTTTTTGACACGTGCCGGTTTTGACTTGAAGTTTCCCATGTACAGAGTTCGTCATGTATGCCTTATCATTTTTCACTAGATTTTTGCACGCATTCATTGCAAAATCATAATGATAAATGTTAAGGCATACATCAGCCCCCTGACTCTTACTATCCGGTCCATGATATAAAAATGTCATGAGAGTTGAATGACGCCGAGGGTGGCGCTGATTGTTCAGTTGCCCGAAATTAAAAAAAATGCATCGAAAAAAGCGTAAAAATATAATTTTCTTCTAATAAAGACTATTTTATCGGAATTTTTTTTAACATACATTAATCAAGAAAGTTTTATCTATTTTTTAAAATAAGACTTACTCTCGAAAAAGATTAAATGCTATAGAATGATATAATTTTAATAATATTACAATATTAACGTAATATTTTTATTTAACAATGACAATAAATATTAATATCAATATTTAAATGGGGATAACAAAATTTCGATTTGAAATTCCCGCCTAAAATCAAAGCGAATTTTTGTCAAAAACTCGAGCACTGCACCTTTTTCGGAAGTAAGTATTGCTTTAAAAATATTTAAAAGTTTCTTGATTAATATTTGGTAAAATAAAATACGATAAAATAGTTTTTATTATGAGAAAATTGAATTTTCACGTCTTTTCCCATGCATTTTTTTACTTAATCGGCCCACTGAACAATCAGCGCCACGGTGGCCACTACTCAACATTCAGGACATTTCCAACTCAGAGTGCCAGGGGGCTGGCATACATGACGAACACTCACGAAGGAATAATAAGGAGACCGAACTCCGTAGCGCCACTGGGAAATAAAAAGTCGACCGTAAGTGCCTGACTTATTCTCAGGAATACCGAAATCGAGCGCGCATGGGCGCAGTTGACACTTTCAATTCATGGGAAAGGTAGTGATGCATTCAAGCGAGACAAGACAATAAAACTTAAGTTCAATAATTTGTATCGAACTTCAAGACAAGAAAATTAATCTCGTCTTGGCATTTCAGTCAAGAAAATCAATAAACAAACGAGAACAAGCGATAATATTGAATGCTGCCTTTGCTCCAAATGTCACTTTGAGATACATTAAAAATAGTTTTTTTTTTTAAACTATAACTTCCTAAATTGTCAGAATAAACAAAAATCTGATAAATTTGGTTGAAAAGGGTATTAATTGATTTTTTTTATGACAAATGGGAGGCATTTATATTTGAATATCGAATATGCGTTTAAACTTGCAAAGAAAATTTTTGTGTAACATTATTGTTATTATTAATCGCAACCTTTCAAGTATTGGAAAATTAAAATATTCTATGTTATTTCCAAATAAAAAAACCTATTTACACATCTCTAGTGCTCTTTGGAAAATATTTTATGAATATAATGTTTTCAATTCATATTGTGATAAACTACTATTTCAGAAAGAATCTAAATTTTGCTTCAAAATTAAATGCAAATTTTAAAGCATACGTTCCTACATAGCCATTCTTAAAATAATCCAACTGGATTGTTTGTATTAGCAGATCTAATCCGAAAAATTCTGTCCGGATTTGAGTCAAATTCGATCCAAAACTTTTCAAATCAGATCTCTGTCTGGTAGATTCGATTAAAAAATGGAGTCGCCTCCACCCAAGTAAGATGGAAAATTTTTTCTGATTTTTTAAGGGATGGATCCGACTCGAAACTCTTTGTCTTTCGTCTACAGTAAACTCTACTCGAAAATATCTATAATAATTGAATTCGTCTGACTTACAACTAGAAATATTTTGTATAAAATCTATAAGATCCGATTCATTTATTTATTTTTATGCCAACAGAGTTTTAAGTAAATAATAAATAAAATGAATAAAAGGAAACTTAAATTCAGTTCCATTTTTATAAATGGAAAAACTTCAAACATCAGCTGATGTTCTAGAAAGACAATCTTTGATAACTGAGTTCAAGCTGCAGGTCATCCAGGAGTTTAAACAGATTGAGCTTCTGGCAGATTCATTATTTAAGCGATTACGATGTTTGCGCAGAATTAAGCCAGCCTTAGAAAAGAGACGTTCAGCTGGAACCGATATTGCTTGTATACTGAAGAAATCCCTAGCCATTCGATTTAAATTAGGGTAGATATCTTGGTGCTGCTTCCACCATTGAGAAATATCAGTATCTCTAACTGCGCGAAGAGCTTGTAAATACCTATTAATCTCATCTCGCCATCCTGATCCAGAAACTCTACGATAAAGACACCGAGTGTCCAAATGATCATCATCATCATCGTCATCTTG
>UCOK01017763.1:0-30017 GCA_900474325.1 Synergus umbraculus
AGTTTAGTACATCGTTTTCGCAATTATTACTTTATATAAAGCTTTCTACAGGCGATAATCGAATAAATTATGATGCTTCTTCATTAATTTAGAAAATGGGATGGGGCTACAACAAGAAAAAGAAGACGAAAGGAAATCAAGTTTTTTGTTTTGTTTTTTTGCTAAAGCCGGCGCCCAGATGTAAGCAGATGTAAGTATATAGTATACATTAGATTAAAAAAGTATTGCTCCTAAAATTAGATTGTCATTCTCTAAAAATTCCACAATATGTAGTTTTTCAAGTACATATAGTGGTTTTGTTTTTAGTTGATCCGTTGCCTAGCAACAAATACAGCATTATTAAGTGTATTTATTTTAGTTTAGTACATCGTTTTCGCAATTATTACTTTATATAAAGCTTTCTACAGGCGATAATCGAATAAATTATGATGCTTCTTCATTAATTTAGAAAATGGGATGGGGCTACAACAAGAAAAAGAAGACGAAAGGAAATCAAGTTTTTTGTTTTGTTTTTTTGCTAAAGCCGGCGCCCAGATGTAAGCAGATGTAAGTATATAGTATACATTAGATTAAAAAAGTATTGCTCCTAAAATTAGATTGTCATTCTCTAAAAATTCCACAATATGTAGTTTTTCAAGTACATATAGTGGTTTTGTTTTTAGTTGATCCGTTGCCTAGCAACAAATACAGCATTATTAAGTGTATTTATTTTAGTTTAGTACATCGTTTTCGCAATTATTACTTTATATAAAGCTTTCTACAGGCGATAATCGAATAAATTATGATGCTTCTTCATTAATTTAGAAAATGGGATGGGGCTACAACAAGAAAAAGAAGACGAAAGGAAATCAAGTTTTTTGTTTTGTTTTTTTGCTAAAGCCGGCGCCCAGATGTAAGCAGATGTAAGTATATAGTATACATTAGATTAAAAAAGTATTGCTCCTAAAATTAGATTGTCATTCTCTAAAAATTCCACAATATGTAGTTTTTCAAGTACATATAGTGGTTTTGTTTTTAGTTGATCCGTTGCCTAGCAACAAATACAGCATTATTAAGTGTATTTATTTTAGTTTAGTACATCGTTTTCGCAATTATTACTTTATATAAAGCTTTCTACAGGCGATAATCGAATAAATTATGATGCTTCTTCATTAATTTAGAAAATGGGATGGGGCTACAACAAGAAAAAGAAGACGAAAGGAAATCAAGTTTTTTGTTTTGTTTTTTTGCTAAAGCCGGCGCCCAGATGTAAGCAGATGTAAGTATATAGTATACATTAGATTAAAAAAGTATTGCTCCTAAAATTAGATTGTCATTCTCTAAAAATTCCACAATATGTAGTTTTTCAAGTACATATAGTGGTTTTGTTTTTAGTTGATCCGTTGCCTAGCAACAAATACAGCATTATTAAGTGTATTTATTTTAGTTTAGTACATCGTTTTCGCAATTATTACTTTATATAAAGCTTTCTACAGGCGATAATCGAATAAATTATGATGCTTCTTCATTAATTTAGAAAATGGGATGGGGCTACAACAAGAAAAAGAAGACGAAAGGAAATCAAGTTTTTTGTTTTGTTTTTTTGCTAAAGCCGGCGCCCAGATGTAAGCAGATGTAAGTATATAGTATACATTAGATTAAAAAAGTATTGCTCCTAAAATTAGATTGTCATTCTCTAAAAATTCCACAATATGTAGTTTTTCAAGTACATATAGTGGTTTTGTTTTTAGTTGATCCGTTGCCTAGCAACAAATACAGCATTATTAAGTGTATTTATTTTAGTTTAGTACATCGTTTTCGCAATTATTACTTTATATAAAGCTTTCTACAGGCGATAATCGAATAAATTATGATGCTTCTTCATTAATTTAGAAAATGGGATGGGGCTACAACAAGAAAAAGAAGACGAAAGGAAATCAAGTTTTTTGTTTTGTTTTTTTGCTAAAGCCGGCGCCCAGATGTAAGCAGATGTAAGTATATAGTATACATTAGATTAAAAAAGTATTGCTCCTAAAATTAGATTGTCATTCTCTAAAAATTCCACAATATGTAGTTTTTCAAGTACATATAGTGGTTTTGTTTTTAGTTGATCCGTTGCCTAGCAACAAATACAGCATTATTAAGTGTATTTATTATTAGCAAAACGTAAAATAGGATCTTTATTTGTAATTGAAGTTTAAATTAATCTGCAAATACATTTTCTTGGCACTGAATTAGAAATTCATGGAATGTTGGTTTCCAGTGCAAAAGATGTGTTCGTGCACGATTGTTACGCCTAAGGCGTAAAATTATAAGTTGAATTATTGAATACCGTCAATTTCAATATTCACGTAATAATATACCAAGGATTTATGTATTTGCGTAATGATACCGCAATATGACAAGAAAAGAAATAATATATTAATAATTGCTTCTGTATGATTCACTCTTTGGTACTTTCAGTTTTTGCTTCAATATAAATCCAATAAATATAAACAAATATATAATATACATAAAATGTACTCTTTTGTATCATTTAAATTTAAGAAATAAAATATATTTTCTTATGCAATAAATTTCGATAAGGAATTATGTATTTACCGGAAGGAAATTATGTATATCCTCTACATACTCTAGACAAATAAGACGCAGTTCAATGATTTGTCTCTCTTTTTCATATCGTGTTTTCGATTGCATAACGTGTTGCAGCTAAGAGATATATTTAAACTTCATTGAAGAAAATATTATCTTTAAGACAATAATATTTCTCTATATCAGTGTCTCATTAGATGACGCATGGGCAGAATGAATAATTATTATGTATTCGAAAGAAAAGTCTGATTTTAGGATTTGAAGAATCAGTGTTCATTAATTACCTAAAATTCTCACACTCAAGAGAACTACATAAAAGGAAAATTAGGTGCTGTTAAAGTAAATCTATACTGCGACTGAAATTTAAGCAAATGTTCCATTCATTAAATTGTCACTTTTTGTTTATAGGTATTAGGACATTCTTAATCTAATTAAATTTTTCTTTGAGAAAATATTTTAACTTCAAATCGTCTTAATGAAACTTATCAGAAAACAGAAATTCTATACTGGAGGAACTGGTTCTCAGGAAGAAGGTCCCCAGAAGATCTAAACAACTCTCTGGGACGATGTAAACACTAGAGTTGGGTATTGCGGTCATTAAATCGCGTGCATCACGAAGCGGAAAGAACTACTTCTAAGGAGCAACGGCGCACAACATAATTATTTTACCTTGAGTAGCGCAAGTTCCGCATGATGCTCATCGAGTCTCCTAGTGTCACAAGTGGTCGCATTTCGCAAATTGACTTCGAGATGCGAACGTTCTTTCCGGAGAAGACCGTTCTCTCGCTCGAGCTCTTGCATCCTCTCGTAGGAGCCCTTCGTCAGAGGCGCTCCCTTCATTGGGTGTTGTGGCTGACCTCGAAGAGTGTTGTTCTTCCCGGAGGCACCCACCGTCGCTGGCACTGACTCCCGCCCCACCGAGGATGTCGAGAGCCACGTTACACTTGCGGCTGCACCCTCGGTTGATCTCTTCGACATATCCTCGTGCGGCGAACCGCTCGACGAGGCTTGTGAAGGCGGCGCCACTTGTTGCTGTTGCTGCTGCAGTTGCTTATTATGATTCTGACGGTGGCGAGGGGGCTGTTTTTGCTGAGACTGGTGGCTATGATGTCCTCTGCGAAACAGCGACTTGAATTTCATCATGGTCGATCTATATGTGATCAATCCTAGAGCCACTGGAAACGCATAATTTTCGAAGCAACTTTGTTAGTAAAGATATGTATAGATGAGATTCAAGAATGCTGACTGTTTATTTAATTACAAAGTTGATTCAGCTGCTGGTACCCTGAACTTGAATATCCTCAGTTTTGTCTGCAGTTCTATCCTCAGACCTCGGTGTTCAACTTACAGCTCTTGAATTTGTTCTGTCTCTTCCAAGGGGACGTTTAATCTCCTTTATCAGATCGTGTGAATCATCTCAGAAGATAGTGCCCTGATAAGATCGTCTCCAATATCTAAGGATCGCTTTACACTTGGTGACTCGCCAGGCTCGTAAATAACAACAAGCAGTTCATAAATAACACATTTTGAGATGAGCTCAATTATGCGGGTTAAGAGGACAACGAAATTCAGATGTCATCTCTGCGTAAGAGAGTGGTGAAAGCAACCCACAACACATTTCGTCTCTTGATCGCGTGAGAAAAAAAATTATCTGCCACAGTGTCTTCGCTCTCCATGTGCAACCAATCGTTCGAATCTTCGACCACTTGTTGCGCCCATTAAGTATCCAGTGGCGTACATCTGCTCTTCTTTTGGTCGACGTGAAACCGTTACTCTCGTCCTTCTAGCAATATCAGATTTTCTATTAAATTATTAAGTTTATCAGCTCTAAAAATTGAAAATTTATTCGAACTTGAATTGAAATCGAGCACTCTGCCGATTTTCAGTTGTTGCTGACTCACGTACTAGATGAAGGAAATAGAAAAACGTGTCTCTGTAGAAATTCATTTCGCAGTGAAGAAGGTCGATCGAGGTCAGAAAATTGATAAGAGGACGCAGAGCGAGATTCGAAAGCTTCAATCATCTCGTATTCGGTCTTGTTCTACCGATCATCACTGAAATTATTAGAAATTATAACAAGATTTTTTTTTCTTGGGCTTTGAGATTTTTTAAAAGGGATTAATCCTTGGATAGTGTTCGATTCACTCCTCACGACATATTGAAAGGCGGACACGTAAGCAATAAACGGACTGCGACAACCAAACGCATCGACAAACGGTGCATCGGTAACTGAAAGTCAGGCCCCGTCCCCGAGCCTCACCCAAGATTCCTTTACTCATAGGCTACCTCGATTGCGAGTTTTAGGGTGTGGGGACTCTCAGCGAGCGGGGGACTATGACGTCATTGCTTTTACATTTATCTCTCTCGTATGGGCGGAATTTAGAGAGGCTTGCTTCTCTCTCCCTCGGCCAGGTTTTTTAAACCCCTCCGACAGCTGCAACCTCTTCCCGTGCAAAAAACGGTTACATTCAGAAACAGAGGATTAACTGACTTAAACACATTTTTCTAGATATAATTTAAAACCTAACTTAAAGAAAAATTCTATCAGTATTACTATTTCAATTAATTAATTAATTGAACTTTCAAACTGTCTTGTTTTTTTTCAGCTTTATGGGCTTTTAAAAAATTGACAAAGTATATGATAATAATAATAATAGTATATTTTAAAAATTTAAGGCTGAATAGCCCTCTTGGCACCAATCATTTACAATAATACATTGTATAATGTTAATAATGAGAGTAGTAAAATAACAAAAAGATCATTAATCACAGTCGCGAAGTAATTGCAAATGCAAAAACTATATTGCGTCACTTTATACATATATAATATATATATATATATATTTCCAAACTAGGCAAGAATAAAACTATAAGTACAAGAGAGCTAATAAAGAGAGTACTAATAATAAAAAAAAGGTCTTAATACTTTCAATTAGAAACTATAAGATAGAAATGTTTACTGTAAATGTAAAGTTTACTCGCATCGAACGGAGTGACTTCTATCTGCTAACAATTCTTGTCTACTTTCAATTACAAATTTCCTAATTATAATCTCTTACTTTCTTTCAGAAATACTATTTTTATACAATACTATTTCGATATACATGTTATTCACATAGCAGGCGGATTCAAATGCAACTCAGGCTGAACCAGAAAAGCGCCTACAACTTTCCCACAATTGGACTTATCTTCTAGTGACAAATAATTTTTCATTGGCAGTAAAAAATTTTCATACGGATCAGTATTGAGCTGGTATTCCTGAACAGATTTAAAAGCTGCTCTAAATGACGGTTGCCTTTGAGAATGAAAAGTGCCCCTCGAACCGTGTAAAACTAGCGCCCCTTTTTTCTCTACTTCGTTGCAAACCGACATGTACATACAATGATCGGGCCTATAATTATATCTGCAAGAGTACACGTAAAGCTTTTCGGGATGATAATGGAAAATAATGTTGATTATATCCTGATCTCCCCATGTTATTTTTAACTTGTATTGTTTGTAGATTGGCACGAGGTATTCTGACCATCTGAAATTTCTCATTCGAGTCAAATTCATCAGCATTACGCCAGAATTGACTCCAAGTTTTCCGTAAAAGGGATGTTTCGCGAATCTGTTGTACCAGCCAACGTTGGGATCCTCGTGTTCTGGACTCAAGGCAGCTAATTGACTTGAATTCATGTTTTTGAATTCATCCCAGATTACTTCTGGTGGAGAGAGGAACAAGGTGTCTGTATCCATATAGAGAACTGAATCCGTATCGTTGAGTAGCGACTGAAAATATATTTTATTTTACTTAGTCATTAGAAAAATAATTTCGACAATCAACTTATTTCGTGCTTTTGAAAATTAAGAGAGGAAATTGAAATCAGGCCTGCGTTGAAGAATACCTATTATTGTTTATGAGTGCATAATTCATATATATCTCAAGAATATTATACGCGCTATAAAAAGTGCGAAGATACTTTTATCAACACGATTTATTCAAGATTTTTCATACTTTCTGCTTTCTCATTAAGATTCCACACGAGTTCACACTTCGGTGAACACGGAATTGATAATATTGACGCTTAGGTAATAGTATTTGCATAACTCCTCTCTACTTTTCAACTTTTTCAATTACAATAGGTACCGTAATGATTAAAACATATAAAAAAATATGTAACTGTTTTAATAATACAGATTATTATTTCATACTCACAGGAAGAAATAATCTTTGAGCAGCACAAGGTTTAAAAAGTTTCCTCCACATAACAATGTTATCCTCTTCAGGAAATTCAACAGGTCTCACAACAAAATCGAATGTCTTATTGTAGATTTCTTTCCAATCAGTAAGTTTCTCAGAAAATGCTTGCATTAAATTCAGATCTGATATAACAATGAAGCGAAGAGGTCTCTTGGTGAATATTAAGGCAGATTTGAGCATCGTTAGTGATTCTTCTAATCGGTCTCCACAAGCTACAACACATATTACTACTTCTCCGGGAACGGTATTTTCGATAACGTTTTTTAACTTCGAGCACAATGCGCTTTCTTCTGTTGATGTGTCGTAAATTCTGAATAGAATTAGTAGTGCGATGAACCCAAGGCATAGGCAGAATAATCTGTTGATCGACTTCATTGTCTTGTAGGTGTCGAGAGTGTTTCATTCTTAATTTATGGTTTGCTTAGACATTGGCACCAGGTCAGTGTTGAACATTTTTGCACCTGCAAGTGTGTCTTGTTAGAATTAAAATTCACGAATAAGAGTTGTCGATATCAGCGAAATATTAATGATAATTTTCAATTATCTTTAATGCATCGTTTCACATTCTTAAAGAATTTTCTGATTTGAAAAATTTTAATAACCAAACTATTTAAAACTTAATAGAATTAAAACTCGTTTATTCAAAAATATAAGATGAAATTTTTATTCAATACAAATTTTACTCACCCTGCCCTTCACTTTTTATCCTTATTAATGATTTATACGTACGTAAATAAAAATAAACATCAGCATGATGATAACTTTGCGACATAACCTCAAATTGTAAACTCGTTTAATTCGTTTTTGCCATTATATTTCTACGATGGGAAAATAATAATGGAATATAATAATCGTGTTAAGATTTTAAATATTTATCAAACGAGAGAGGAAAAATAATATATTAACTTTTCTGTTAAAAATAAAAACTTATGACAATTTATGACAGCTCAAACTCTACATTCTATTTCGCGATATTGTTAACTCCTCGCCATAACTTTTGAGGTAAATATGTAATAAACTTACTAGCAAACATTTGACACGAAATTGATGAAATTTCTACGAAAATCTCGTAAAAAATATCTCTTATTGGTACAAAACGATCCAATGCATTCTTTTCACCCATAAACTGTACAAACAGCATTCTTTTTTTCATGCCCTTCTTTTATAAAGAATAAAACTTTTGTTTTGCGTATATTACATATAGGTATAAATTCTGCAATCACTGTACGCACTACGCAGTGTATACATATACAACAGAAGCACGAGGGCTGAAGAAAATTACTCAAATGCGTAATTTGAGTGCAATGCGGTTCACTATATCTATATATACCATATGTATATATATACATATATTTTATATATATGTATGTTTTCAGGACCGTATTATCTGGTATTATAGCGTAGGTGCAAGGTGAAGCTTTGAAGGTGTTCTAAAATGTACATGAATCTTTATATTTTTAATGTATATTTTAATTACATACATTAATTTCTATAGGAGGGTTACTACAGAAATTCAGTTTCAAAATTTTATGATTTTTCAAGTCAAAATTCTATTACTTTTCCAGTGGTAATACTACCGAAACCACCAGTTCGTTTTTTGCGGATTTTTCGATAACTTATCACGTGTAATTTCAAATTAAAAACAAATTATTAAAAAATTAATTATAATATTTATTATACAAAAAATATGCACCAGTCATATACATCTAGATTCAGAATATTTTTATACAAAATAAATATTCACAAAACAAAATCCAAAAACGGAAGTTCATTCAATTAATTACAATGAGTCATAAAATATAAAAAAAAAGTATTTGTATAAATGAATTAAATCAGTCGAAGTAGTATAAGGCTAAAGGGAATTCGTGATTAATTAAATTTAGAAAACCAACACAAATAAATATGATAATGTGTAGCATCTTTCGTGAATGCATTCTACATTGCCAACAGCACATCTAAAAACTGTTAGTAATCTCAATTTAAAAGTGTGGCTTTTAATTATTATGAGATCACAATGGTACGAACAGTAAAACTGCGCAAATATGCATGTTTAAATGTCTATCTTGATAGAAACCCCCCCTTTTTTTTAGCAGTATAACAAAAATAAAAATTGCACATTTGAAATTGCCAATCGGCTTTGTACAAGATTATTTCGATGTAGTTTCTTAATCCCTTGCTCTTTATAAATCTGAATCTGAGATTTATTAAAAGACATAAATTATGATATACGATTTGTTGACGCACCTTAAAGAAAAATATGATTCCCGAAGAATTGAAGTCAATACAAACTAATACAATAATTTACGACACAGTTTCACCAATCTGGTTTCTGGGAATCATCTGGATTAAATAACTAAGTCTGTTCATTTGATAAAATATTCTGACAATGTTTATCCAGAAAATAGCTTAGCTTCTAACTACGCGTCACCAACATCCATTTTTTCTTGATCTCTGTCCCCGGCGTAGTATTCATTGGCAGGTTCTACAATCTTGTCTAAGTCTTGGGTATTTTGTCTGCTATCTGGATCCGGTTCGGGGTGTCGTTCATCCTCTGCTGGTAGCACATCACAAGGAACATCTTGCATTTGAACACTCGGACTATGCTGCACCATCTTCAGGTTATCGTAAGTGTGCTTCACGATCAAGTCCAAATATTGTTTGCTATTAGCATTTTCTTGACGTGTCACAACCTCAGGATGTAGAGTAAAGTCTGGTGCGAAATACTCCAAATATTCTGTATAAGGAAGCTCGTTGCTGATTTGTTCATCTAGTAGAAGTGAAGTTTCATATGTCCAACAACGTGCAACATTACGCAATGTGTATCCTCCACCACCGACAGCAAGAAGTGGTACATTCAAGTCCCGAACGAATTTAACGCATTCTCCATGACCTCGAGTGCTCAAACTGAAACATCCTAATCTGTCGTTCGCTAAGGAGTCTGCTCCACATTGCAATACTATTGCTGAGGGTTGGAAGTACTCCATGACGTGTGATATGACTGGCTTGAAAACCTGAAAATGATGGGAGAAAACCAGTTCAATAATCAATAGCCAAGTCATTATTTAATTCTGAATTAGTATGCGATTATACAGAAATAAACTCCGGAATATATACATCTATGAATAATATTAGATTAATTGATATTGTAAATTAAAATGAATTAAAATTACCTGAACGTACGACGCATCATCAATACCCTCCCTCAGTGGGACATTGACCGAATAGTATTTCCCGCTTTCAGAGCCAATCTCGTACATGTCGCCAGTTCCAGGGAAGAAGTAATTTCCATATTTATGAAAAGAAACAGTCATGACCCGATCAGTCATGTAAAATGCTTCTTGTACTCCATCCCCATGATGAACGTCGATATCAATGTACAAAACTCGCGCATAATATTTCAGCAACTCTAATATCGCAATGACAATGTCATTGATATAACAGAATCCTGAAGCTTCGAATTTTTTCGCGTGATGTAAACCTCCACTCCAATTAATAGCGATATCACAATTGCGGTGGTTTAATTTTGTTGCTCCATCGAGTGAAGCTCCAGTGTACATCGAGCAAAAGTCAAATAATCCGTCGAAAACGGGACAATCGTCACCTACATTAAATTGACTAAGGTATTTGGTGTATGCTTGGATGTTTTGAGGAGTAACTCTCTGGAGAAAATGAACATACTCGTCTGAATGAAAACGACACATGTCGTGCGTGTTTGCACGGTAGGGTCTGTAAGTTTGCATTTTTCTGTGAAGTCCATAATTTATCACCAAACTATGAATTACAGAAAGTCTATGGGGTTTCATAGGATGTCCAGGTCCATAGTGAAAATTTCCTACGTTGGGGTTGTAGAAATAAGATACTTTTTTGTTGTAACTACTCATCGTGACTCGCTAATATATATATATATATTTCTGAACGCTATGTTTATGTTTAATCACTCTTTCAGGTTTTCAAATTTTGAAACTTTACTTTGCTGATGACTCACTTTATCGAACGTTTACGGCTTTTTCGATGAAAAAGAGCTTTATTTTGCAGTATTCTTGCACTTTTACCACTTTTACCAAACCCCGTTTACCACCTTTACTGACATCAACTGACACTTTTTGAGGTTAATTCAAAGAAATTTGTCAAAAAACGCGCGTGAATATAGTCAACAGTAAAATCGATAAAATAAATTCGATTATTGTGTTTTGTTTTTTGAGCCTAATTCAAAAACATCAATTATTTTTTCTTTTTTTTAATCCAAAAAGAGTTTAACTTAAGCAAATTTTTAATTT
Source organism: Synergus umbraculus (assembly GCA_900474325.1). Lineage (NCBI taxonomy): Eukaryota > Metazoa > Arthropoda > Insecta > Hymenoptera > Cynipidae > Synergus > Synergus umbraculus. The sequence continues at coordinate 11,092 of UCOK01017763.1, forward strand.
TTGACGTGTAATAAAAATTATTAATTATTTAGGTAAAATGTTTTAATAATCTAATTATTTTGTTTTTGTTTATTTCACTTTGAATTGTACACATGTAGACGCGATGGATTTGGAACTAAAACATTGAAAAGTGGCAACCCTGGTGGCGTTTTTTAGTGATAGAATTGGCAACGTCGGAATACATTTCTTTCTTTCGTCGCTGGTGCCTTCGTTACGATGGTGAGTGTTTTTACGTTTAATAAATCCGTTTATTTTAAAGGAATCGTAATTTTCTACAATGTGAAGGGAATATTATGGAATTCTGTAACATTTTCCAAATCACTTTTTAATGATATTTTCTTCATTATGTCTTAACTTTAAAGAAGATGTCAATGCGGTGTGAAAAGTGAAAATAGGTTAGGAATCGGATGGCAGTTTATTTATAATATATAATAAACTGTTTTCTATTTCTCATTATTCTATGCTCTAATTATTATTCTTGGTTATAATTATTTGTTATCGATTGATTTAAAACTATTTAAAATTGGGAATTAATCACCTTTTTCACCTTATGTTTGTGTAATTCGAAGTTTATAGTTGCATGCTCATATTTCTATTCTACATACGTTAAATAACGTGACTTCGGGTGTAAATAATTTTTAAGTATAATACTAGGTAACTAAACTGATATTATTTGTCAGTCAATGACATTTCTCTTAAAGAAACTAACAAGTAAAAAGATGGTTTTATAGGTTAGAAAATTAACGATACTTGCAAAATTACGCGTGAATTAATTTAAAAAATTATATACTAACAGTTATAAGAGTGCCTATTCTGCAACGAATATTTCTATAATACTTAATCTTTATATCGTAACGAAAATTACTGTTACAATTTGTAAAATGTATTTAATTTTTTGGGACTAATTCGATTTTTTTACTCATTACAGACGAAGGGTACGAGCAGTTTCGGTAAGCGCCGAAATAAGACCCACACTTTGTGCCGAAGGTGTGGACGCAGTTCTTATCACATCCAAAAATCCCAGTGTGCTCAATGTGGGTACCCAAGGAAGAAGATGAGGTCTTGTAAGTATAAAAAATCTACAATAATCTTTAAAATAAAAAATAATTATTAATTCAATTCCCACCTAAGTCGTAAGAAGAAAATGCTATAATAATTTCTCATTTATCATTATTTAAGTCGACAGAGAATAATATATATTTTTTAAATTAATTTTACAGACAACTGGTCCATTAAGGCTAAGAGGAGGAAGACCACTGGAACTGGGCGAATGCGTACATTGAAAATCGTTCGACGCAAATTCAAGTAAGTTTTCTTTATTAAGTATATGGTTAACCACTTTATTTAAATTTTCACCACATTAAGAGTGTTATACTCACGTTCTATCCTCAAAATTGATCTTCCAATTTTACTCAACAATTATTAGAATTACATATATTTTCATTCTGCATGCATCCTTGTATTTAAAAAATGAGTATCACTGCATATTGAAAAAAATGTCTAATTATGTATATTTTTTTAAGTAAAGTGATGAGATTTAATTTTATGTTCTTAATTCAAAGTTTAAAAACATTTCTGTTACTAAAATAAGTATTTTTTTCCAGGAACGGTTTCAGAGAAGGTGTGCCTAAGCCAAAAGCAGTGGCAGAGAAATGATTTTATGGAATTATAAATAAGTAATGGAATAATTAAAACTTGTAATAAACAACTCGACTTTTCCATGCATTCCTATCTTCTTGAAAATTAAACCCTATTTGTTTTACAACTGAACTAATTGGATAATTTATAAATCCAAAAATACGTTCCCAATTTTAGTACCATAAGAAGATTTTGATCATTTTCTCAGGGTCATAATTGGATTTTAAAAATATGTCAATAACCAAATATAAGAATTCAAAGATTAGAGAGATGAAATTAAATTAACAGAACACGAATTGTTATATTAGAAAAATTGTATATAAGTTTAATAGAAGTGCACATCAAGTATGATTCTTTTTTTCTCAAATAAATTGTTATATGTACAAAATTATTATGAGAAAGTCATATATTAAGTATAATAGAATATTCAAATACTAATTAATTGATTAATTACTATACAAGATGTAATAAAACAAAGAAAGATAAACTTAGGCTTGCACTTTTATAAGAAGCTCAAAGAAGCTGACATGAACTCTGGCGATAGTCTTTTTACTGTGTGAACCTTGAAGGCATTTTTTTTTAATAGTTAAACCGCTTCTTTTAGCAATAACAGCTGCTTGGATCTTGAGTTTGAGGATCATCCACTAATTGAATTCCTCTTTTACCCATGCGATTTCTCGCACCACCATTTCCAGGGGTTTGTGACATCACTTGATACGCTTCCCAGAGGCCTGGAGTCTGAATTATCTAAAATATAATTCAGATAGAAATAAAATAATACATAGAATTAAAAAATTTGTGAAATATTAAATAACTTTTTTCATAAATTAAGTACAAACCTTTCTTACAAGTTCTTCAAAACAACATTTGATACCGTCTGCAGTTTTCGCACTGCTTTCTACATAAAGAGTTTTATGTCTCCTTGCAAACTGCATCCCTTCTTCTGTAGTCACTTGCCGATTTGGCTTATCTATTTTGTTACCAACAACCATCTTAACTACATTATTTGTCCTGCAATAAGTTTCCAGTTCTTTTAACCAGTTCTCGAGTTTATTAAAAGTTGTCCTATCAGTAACGTCGTAAACTAAAATAGCACCTTGTGCATCTCTGTAGTAACTGGGACTTAATGTTCTAAAACGTTCTTGTCCAGCAGTGTCCTGATAAACCAAAATCTAATTAGTAGTTTGGACAATAAAATTTCACAGCATGTAATCACAATTAATTAAAAAGGAATAACGTAATAATTCAGATGAGCACCAGATTTGAAAGTTTGAAATCTTGATGGCTTCAAAATTCTAATGAATATTACTTTTGGACAAGAAACATAATATTAAAGAAATGGCAAATGTATTTTATGTGAACGTTTGTGAAAAAGTACATAAATAGACTGATATAAAATACACAATTGAGTGGTATCCAAATGAAAACAAAAATTTTTAAGTTAAATCTGAAATAATTGATTACAAAACAAAATTTAAAAATGCTGTCATACCAACCCCAAAAAAATCAAATCAAAAATATACATAATACAAAACATTCCTCCCAATATCATTTAATATGTAAGTTGTGTTGTGATGTATGTAGATGGATGTAGATAGTGCTTCTTAATACTAGTTGTTTACTTTTTTTTCTGCTATATGGTCAATATAATATAATGTTAATACATAACGCGAAATTAATATAACTCAAAGGACATTAAAAAATCATAAATCTCAATTTAAAATTATTTCATTTTTGAGGTGTCTGACATTTTGAGAAGTGACAGTTCTGAAACCATAGAAATCGATTATAAATAGAACTAACCCACATAGCCAGTCTGACGAAATTTCCATCAACGTCTATTTCTTTAGATTTATAATCTACCCCAATGGTATTTTGCAAATTTTCATTAAACTCATCATCGACGAATCTTATTAGGATGCTAGAAAATTAAAATTGAGATTAGTTCCATCATAAAATTATAAAAAAAATTATAAAACATTATAAAAACTTTTGTCATAATTTGTAAAATGTCATTCTCATTCGTTTTATAATAACGTAATAAGTATATTCGATAAAGAAAGTGATCTAACTGTAAGACGTAGTAAGTACCAAGAATGGGCACAAATGGAAAATAAATATAGACAAATCAAAATTTACACGCACTTGAACTTTGTGGTTATACCTTTGATACTTAACTATACTGAGCCTACTATTAAATAATTTATTTTTCATTATCAGTGACATTGAATCATATTGTCGTGCAAATTTAAAAACCAGAGTGTCCCAAGTACTTAAACAATGGAAATGACTTGAGTCATCTATTATAATTAAAAGTTAGTTACATATTTGCATACCTTGATTTTCCTGTATCAGATTCTCCAATTATAAGAATTTTAAGTGCCGTTAAAATGTCATCCATATTGATTATTAGTAAACAATATTCCAGGAGGAGCCTACTTACGTATTGTTTATTTTTTATGATAAAAATTGTGACATTGACAAAAATCAGTGCAAAAAACCTGAAAGTTGTACTGTTGATAGTACAGCCAGTAGAGGTCTCTGCATTAGCAGTTTTTATGTGAAAATGTTGGTACAACTGTAGACACCGCGGAAATTTAAAAGTTTGAAATATTCCGATCTAGAGTATAAAATTAGAATATGGTTTGAAAGAAAAACAATATAATATTGCATAATATATTCATTTTATTAATAGTATACGTCAGATTCTTAAAAAATACATATCCCATACGTTCTTCCACTTCAATATTCTCACTCTAACAGAATTGATTTGAATTAATTAAAAAAAAATTGCATGTAGTTTAAATACCTTAAAGTTCAATTGAAGAATTAAGAACTAAGGGAAATGGAGCTGTAGAAATCATTTATATAAATAAAAAATTGTATATTTATCTTGGTATTTTTTAATTTGGAAACTTAAGAAATAAAAAATCACACATTTATACAGAGTACTTTTTCACAATATTACATCTATTGATTATAAACTAAATATTTAGTGGACGTTTTAGATTTATGTTGGCGACACTTGGTGACATTCATAAGTCTTACTTTCATTGATAGATAATCGAAAATTGGATGCTGACTATAAAACGCAACAGGCGATATAATGTACAAATATACATGCAATCCTTGCAATCACTTATCTAAGGTAATTAAATATTATCTACATGCCACGTAAGTGCAAAACAATTAAATTAAATAAAAAGTTGATCTCATCTGAGTATTTTAATTAAGATGCAGATTCTGTTGGAACAGTCAAATTATTTATTCACTCGAAATTCTAGATGAAATCTACTTCAAATACAAATTGCACAAAGCAAATTTCTATTTAACGAGTCAGCAATTATTAGCCTTATATTAATCTATAAGGTTCTAAGCTTTAATGATCGCAAATAATTTATGAAAATGAATAATTTTGAGGACAAAAGAGAAAATTATCGATGCGTAATATTTTGTGATTAGAATCGCACTTTGTCGTCATCGGCCGTACGCAAATCGACTAAAATAATTAGTTCTAGTAAAAACTCTAGCTGAATACCAACTAATACAGGATTGAATAAATATCCATTCAACCACAATTCCTCTGAGTTTGTACGCTCTGTACATTTATTTGCACGACTACATTAACTCTTTCACTCCTGACTTTTAATACGGAAATGACATTTAAGCATGAAATCGCAACAGAAGTGAAAGCGTTTAAAAAAACTATTATAAATAATACCAAGTATATTTACGTTCGTATCGATTGTGCGTTTGAGCAATATAGGACGAACCTCAGTTGGTACACAAATTACAAATACCATATTCTACATTAAAAAATTATACACCTAAGCGAGTCGTACTCTGAATTTCTCTCTTTACAAAATTTGAAGGTTCTAACTACAAAAATTCATTCTATATTTAAAAAAAAGCTAAATTCTCCTTTAGATTTCAGATTTCTAAACTGGAGTGCTAAATCTTCTGGCTTAGACTCTAGGGCAAGGATTAACAGGAACCTTTTATGAAAGTCAAACAAAAAGGTGTTTTAATCTCAGAAATACTGCGGAGTATTTACTTTTATTATGCGTCTTGAAAGGAATTCAGGATTTGCATAGATTCTGTACAATTCTACTTATAATAACACTACGCGCTTTTTGTTTTGCGATTAAAAAACCTGGTCGGAATACACTGAAAATAGAATCTTAACTTGAACTTTAAAAATCTTCGATAAAAATAGACTTCTACCTGTACCATTTGGCTTCCTTCTTATAAATTTATATAAAAAAAATATATCTCAAATTGACTCCTTACATATCCATAAATTTAAAAAAATTTAGCGTATAAAAATTTCTTTTTCGACATCAAAATTCGTCGTATAACAGTCTAAATTTTAGAACGACACGGTCGCATTTTTACATTTAACTCTATCAACTCGATGGATAAAAATTGTAAGATCTTATCTCGGGAGAATCCCATTTCTACATTTTCTAAAAGAGGGATAAATTTTAAGCAATGAGTTAATGGTAGATCTTAAATTGTATCTTTTTCTTCATCTCATACTTGAGCAACGAAGAAATAGAACATTAATTTACAATCCATCGACCTTTCCGAACCTTATAAAACACTGACGGAAGTCGATACGACTCGTTGAGCTGATCCACAAATTGCAGATCAGCAGCTCGCATTAAATTTAATAAATGTGAATCCACAAACATACAGATGAGGATTATGGCAATTCTTACGAGACGAAGAGCCCGTCGAAAAACGGAGCCATACAATAAAATATAAATATCTTACAACTAGACAGTTTGTAGGATTCACGAGATACCAAAAGCAATGGAACGCACTGTTGTCTCTCCAGCGAGAGAATACGAATTAAAAATGTCTATCGAGTTCAACTTAGGCAGACCACCAGATCACCAGAAAATTCTGACAGTGCAGTCTGGATTTTTGAAGTCGTGCCTACAACTCTGACTCGTCTCGTCGAAGTAAGTTCCTTGCTCACAAACGAACTTAAAGTCAAGAACTTGCGTCGAAGTGAATCCTGGCGAACAATAATGAAACAATCTGCAATCCCTTTTGTCTCCATAGAATCGATACATTTCCTTCCCAAGACAATTGAATCCAGAGGAACTCGTAGAATCAATCGTCGTCCTCTTGGAATTCTTTTGGCTCGGAGATGTCCTGATGAAAGTCACTTCCGCCTTTGTGGACTCGGAATGAGGTTCCAGGTTCTCAGATTGAGGGACCATTTTTCTCAATTTAGTGGTTGTCTCCACTTCAATAGGAGCCAAAGTTGTGGGTTCATCGGTCAGTTGTTCCACCATTTCTTCATTGGATCCTTGAGTTTCAACAGTGGTCGCCATAGTCGATAACCTGGAGAGCGGATAAGGATAGTTTGTCAAGTTCTCGATTATTGGAGAAGTCGTAGAAGTTGTTGACGTTGTTGACGTTGTTGACGTTGTTGACGTTGTTGACGTTGTTGATGAAGTCTTTCTTGAATCTTCTATTTCCTCCTCTTTCTTTTCCTCTCCTACATTCTGCTTTTCCTTTTTCTCTTTCATATTCTGCTCTTCCATCATCTGCACTTCTTTTTTCTCGTTTTCTTCTTTTTTTTCTTCTTTTTTCTCTTCTTCTTTCTCTTCATCAATTATTTTCGACATCTCAGTTGTATTCTCTAAATCTACTTTATCATTACTCAGAGGATGTGAAGTCGTCAGAATTAATTCTGATGTTTCAGAAGTCGTTATTGGTTCTAGAGTTGTTTCAAAATTTTCCTTTTCGAATTGCGGAGTAGTAGAGCTGACAGTAGTCGCAATTATTGACTTTCTTGCTTCCAGAAGCTTCTTTCTAATCACAGGTTTTGGGGCAAGTTCATTGTAGGATTTTGGAGGCTTGGCAGGTCTTGGATGAAGAAGAGAAATTTTTCGCTTTATTACAACAGGATTTGGAGTCGTGGAGGGCGGAATATACAGATAATTCCTCCTGCCTGTCAAAGGCTTGAAGAGTTTAGGAGGCGTTGTTGGAACGGTAGCTTTTGTTGTCGTATACCTAATGATTCTGCGTGTCGTCCTCACTGTTGTTGTTGTTGTTGTTGGAGAAACTGTTGTTGTTGGAGAAACTGTTGTTGTTGGAGAAACTGTTGTTGTTGGAGGAACTGTTGATGTTGAAGGAATTGTTGTTGTTGGAGGAACTGTTGTTGTTGGAGGAACTGTTGTTGTTGTTGTTGTTTCCTCCAATCTACTTTCATTCAATTTAGTTTCATCCAAGTTAGTTTTATTTGTTTTATTTCCGGTTTCTATTTTCTTCGTTTCTTTTAATTCTACCTCTTCAGTTTTTCTATCACTCTTTTCTTCAACATCTGTTGAATTTTGTTTCGCATTTTCATACACTTTGCTCTTCTGATGTTGTTTATAATTTTCCGGCTCGTAATTATCATCAACATAATCATGCATATCCTTCATTGGACTTTCCTTTCCGTCTTTCATTGGTTTTTCCTCGGGGTTCTCCATTGTTTCGTCCTTTTGCTCTACTTTAGGCAATTCGTCCGTAAATTTCAAAACGCCTTCAGTCTTTTCGGTAACTTTTTCAATACTTTTTTCTTCATCTTCTACTGAGGAAGTAACTTCCTCTGTGAGATCCTCCGCCGAAGTTGTTACATCTCCGTGATCCTTTGATTTTTCTGTGTAGTCTTCTTCGAGAGTTTCGATCTCTGAATCCTCAGGAACATTCTCGGAAGTTGGATACTCCAAAGACCAGCCGGAAGCGCTTTCATCTTCTTGGCTGGATAAGGTTGATATCTCTCGAGAATCATAATCCAAATCCTCATCTCTAAACTTTCTATTAGTTTTCCTTTGACGATTTAATTTGGCTCTAGATGGAGGTTCTTCGTATCCAGGATGTTTATTTCTTCGAGCTTTAGACCTTTCATTTCTCTCTCTTTCAATTGCTTCTAAGTCCTCATCATAATAATCCTCTTCTAAAGAGGCACTCCTGACTTCTTCCGAAGTGTAATAATCTTCACTTGGATAATCTGGTTCTTCAGATTTAAGTTCTTCTGTATCCAATTCTTCAGAAACAGGCTTTCTCCTTCTACCAACTTCATGATAGACTCTTTCCCTTCCAAGATCTAGTCTCCTATCTTTAGAGAATGATTTTCGATTTGAAGAACTTCTCGATCTGGGAATAAAACTAGAATCCTCAATGTCGTAGTCTTTGAGTCTACTTCTACTTCTTGAATTAGATTTTCTTTTTTGTCCGGTTCTACCGTTTTGTTTTCTCCTTTCGCGACGTTCTTCCTCGCAATCTATCAAGTCTTCATCTTCTGAATAATCTGGATCTTGAATATATTTACTTTTAATCAAGTTGCGACGTCTGGATTTGGATGGTTCCTTTTTGAAAATGATCTCTTCTTCAGAATACTCTACGCTTTCTGAAAACTGAGGTTTATTCCGGTTTGATGACGATTTTGTTTCTAGTAATTCTTCTGGCGCCTTCGTACTTGTCGACGAATCAAGTTTAATTTCTTTGGCTTCAAACTTAGCTGATTTGGTTTCAGACTTAGGTAATTCAGTTTCAAGTTCCTTTTGTTCAGATTTTTTCTTTTCAGCATCAACTGGTGGAATTTCTATTTCATCTTTTGAAGGTGCTTCTGCTGTAGATATTTTTGAACCTCCTCTAAATCCGTTTTCCCTTTCCCTTGGTTTCAGATCCGGAGTTGGTGTTGGATCCTGAGTTGATTTTCTATCAAGAACTTCTTTTGGATTCTTTTCTTTTTTAGCAATATCTTCACTATCTTTTTCTACATCTATGGTATCATTCATCTTTTTAACTAACGACCTTGTATCATCACTATCCGATATTTTAGAATTAATCTGCGCCAATATTGTTGTTCCTTCGATTATAGGACTTTTAGTGGATGTCAATTCATATTCTAAATAAGACTCATCTGGATCATAAACATATTCTTCCACTTCTGATTCTGTAGTAGAAGTTGAAGTATCAGTCGTCACAGGCATTGAATTTTTATCTTTCGAATTCTCTCCCTCATTATCGTAATATTCAATCTCCAATTCTTTAGATTTAACATTAGAAGCAGCAGTAGTTCCTATATTTACAGAATCTTGCATATTCTTTAAAGTATCAGTGGAAACTTCATCTTGGTTATCATAATATTCAATCTCAGACTCTTCAGTCTTAAGAGCAGCCGTAGTAGATTCCGAATCATTTCTATTTTCGAGAGGATCATCGATAATTTTATGCTCGCTATTATAATATTCATTTTTTAAATCTCTTCTATTAATCGAAGAATTGCTTATCTTAGAAGACGTTTTTGTTTGAACCGGACTTTGGAAATACTCTTCAGCATTTCTTCTAAGATCAGCTTCCATATATTCTTCTCCATCAGTGTCATTTGAATTAACATTTTTATTCAGATGATCTTCAGTATGAGCATTGTCGTTTCTCAAACCAGATCCCAGAAGCTTAGGAGGTTCCTCAGAATCAGAACTTGGCTTTGGTGTAAGTGGACTCGGCTCACTCAGTTTGTCATAGTCCACCGAGTCATCAAAGTCTCCGCCAAAGAAAATGTTTCTAAACTTCCTCAGATTCTCAACAATCGAGGATATATCCGTGTCATTATAACGATTCACGGAAAAAACTCCTGACTCTGAAACATTAGACTTTTCTTCTTCTACATTCCGATAGTAGCGAGTGTTGCCGTTCGAGATATCTCGTTTATTTCGAACTAATATTCTCCACTTTGGGGATCTTGAGGATCTACTGCTAACAACAATTCTTTGATCGTTGCGAATCTTTGGCACGTCTCGATAAAAGGGGTCGAAGGATTCATCTCCCTCCCTGTAATCATCATAATTCGAGGGAATGGTTGGAAGTGGAAGGGTTATCAATTGACTCGTATTAAGAGGTCGACCTGATTCATCACTGACACTTGCTTTAGCAGTGACAATTACTCTGGATTGAGATGGTAAAAGAGGAGGTGAATTTTGTACGATTTTCTGTATGTCTGGTGGCGAGAGATTGATGGTTACTTGATGATGCTTCAGATTTGGTATAGAAGGTGGAGGTGGCACGTGGATGTGTTGCGGCATCACTCGCTGGTTCGAGGATTGTTGAGGCTTCGTAGATGTTCTAGAGGTGGGATAGAATGTTCTCGAAGTCGTCTGAATCGTCGTCTGCGTTGGCAAGAAATTCACAGATACCCTATGGTGCTGAGATGTCTGGCTGCTCTTGGTTTGAATTACTGATCGGGATGACTCCTGCTGAGGAACGGGAGATATCGTCAATTTCGAAACCTGAAAGAGAAGAAATTTGAGATAAAAAATAAATAAATAAATAAAGAGAGTAAAATAAATAAAAAAAGGATTCTTTCACTCACCTGTCCTTTATTCGTTGACTGTATAGGCTCTAACCTCCTTCTTTCCTCAGTTTCCTCGTGTTCATCACGTTCATTAGCCTCTTCATCATTATCCTGATATTCAGAAGTTTCCCTAGGATTAGTATTGTGAACAGTGTACTGTTCAGTAGTACTGGCGATTCCATGATTATGAAAAATTGGATTGATGATGGAAGCTCCATTCGGATTGTTATTTAGCAAAGTCTGAATGGTTGATGAAGTATGAAATAGGGGAGTAACAGTAGACGGCTCGTTATGGATGACTTGAGGAGGTGTTGAACTGTATCTGACCTGGTGTACATGAGGAGTGGGCGTAGTGGAACTAACACCCTGATTACTGAAAAGCTGATATGAGGTCGCCTGATTGTTATTTCGCTCGTCATTGTGGAAAATATATTGGTGGTGGTATCCACCATTCTTATCGTCGTATAGAGACTTGGACTGACTCGTTTGCACGGACGGGAAAGCGGGTTGAGGTTGGTAGTGTTGAGGATATCCTGTTGAATGCTGGTAGTTGTTGTTAGAAGGTGTCGTGGAAGATTGACTAGGTCTTGAGGTCGTTGTGGTTGTTGTGGTTGTTGTACTTGGTCTTGATGAAGAAGTTCGCTGTTGGTAATCGTCAAGGGAGTCTGAAGGTCCATCATCTTCTTCCCCTTCGTGCAAGCTGTGGAAAATAAAATATATAATTGGATAAGATCAAATTAACATTGAATTAATGTTTAGTTCATCAATTAACTGTTACGGGCCGTTTATTAAAGTTTTATTAATGAATTCAAATATGAAAGTATAGCTCGCATCCTGAGGCACAGGAGCATAATAATAAATATTTTACAACGAAGTTGACCCAGCAAAGAGATACGAGCTTCCAGGTACCTAATTATCAATACAGACTCGTGGAATGCACTGGAGATGCTGGTGTCGTTAATCACGCGGAGCCAATTTATTTATTGAGTAAATTAGCGCCAGGATATTCGCTTGTAGATATCTGATAACAGGCATGCGGGCGCAAGGCAAATACCATTCACGCCTTGAGGTCTTAAAGCGTGTATAATATATTATATATATATCGAATCTTTTGCACGAGCAAGAGAAAAACTGTAATGAAAACTAACTGGTATTTTAAATGAAAGGTATTCGGTGTCTCTGGTCCTTACGAAATCGTGATAGGGGTGAACGTCCAGCCACGAGAAGTGCGTAAATTGAGTGTCCTGTTCAATCATTGATTGACCAATCTTAGCGCAGCAATTAAATGCATTCTACGTACTGATTTAAAATTCTAGAAATTCTTTGAATGAGAATTAATACTTGTAAGAATTGCTATTATTTAAGGGTGTTGGAGTCCAGTTCTAATCTAAGAATTCGATTTCTTCATTTTACTCAACAAATATTAAATTTCGAATTTTTTCCCTCTGTAGAATTAATCAATTTTTAACTAGAATTATGCGTACAGAGCGATAAAATATCTAATTCAAATATTTTTTAAGTAAAATAAAAATATTCAATTTTGAAATTAGATTTTGAATTCTTCGTTTTACGCAAAAAATATAGAAATTAAATATTTTTTCGCTCTGTATGCAGTCTTATATTTGAAAAAAGATTAGTGCTACAGAGCGAAAAAATATTTATCTACAATTTTCGTTGAGTAAAATGGAGAATGGAATTTTTTAAATTAAAGGACCTTTAGGGAGTTACACTTTGGACCATATGTTCAGTTTTTTTTTCTTGTGAAATCAAAACTGTTGTAAAAGACAGTGATATAAAAAAGGAAAAACAAGTTTTCATAAGGTTAACTACAGAGTGGAACAATATGACAAGTGATCAGCAGGTAGATAATTGTTGTCAGGAGAGGAGTGTTTGTAGAGTCACGAGTTCTTATAGTATTTTTTAATAATTACTATATTAAGGAGAATGTGTACGTGCCTGAGTGTCACGGCGTTGTTTCCATAGAGTTCTAGGTTCAGGTTGTAGAATCTTTCGCTCTTACTGCAGTCGACCTCGTCGACCCTTTCGCAGACTCTGGTCTCCTGGTCGAATACGGTGCCATTCAGACAAAGGAACTTTATATCCATTATTTCATCTGCAACCAAGTCTCAGGATAAAGGAGACATCGTTATTCGGGAAGATTTTTCATGCGAGATAGTTTCATGCCTTAATACTAGTGTAAAGTTATTAAAATTATATTGCATAATAGAATACAGATGCTTAGGCTATATACATACATAAATAAATATATTAATAGAGATTATTAATAACATGTGCTGAAAGTTAATTACATTTTATGTACATATATGTATAACACCTACAGGGACATATTTATGGAAACTGCAAAATCACATAACGTTTCAGAACTGAATGTAAACTTTAATTTATAAGTTCTGTTAAAATTGGATCATTAAAACTTTGACTTGAATAAATTATGACCTCAACAATTATAAATTTCGTTTGTTTAATAGAACATAATATAATTGTGTAATATACTTACACTATACAACTATTTAATTAAAATTCGCCGCATGAGGTATAATATTCCTGATTAATAGGCAGTTAATTAAAAAGAACACAGAAAGTATCGTTCCAAGAAAAATTAATGAGATAGCTTCATAACTCAAGAACAGACGAGCGCAAAGAACTAGGTATCAATTTATTTTAACTCTGACCCTGATTAATGAGTGAAACTACAATAGATATTACATTAAATAAATGAGCACTGATTGAGAAATACTAATTAAATAATAAAAAACTAATAAATTACGTAATAAATATATTAACTACGTTATACCTAAAATAAAATTTTAATGTCTTTATAGAAGTCACCTTAAATAAATTATTTGATTTTTAGTCATTATATGAAACAAATATGTTATAAACATGAATAAAAATAATTAATTCATTGAAACGAGATATAAATTGAAAATTAATATTGAAACACCTCATTAGCAGATATATTTTGTGCTGAGAGTAACATGTATCTTAAGATCATTGCTTAATTCCATTACCCCTCATCATAATTAAAGAATCTTCAATTTTTGCTGAACTTTTATCTTTCATTGCACAAAAATAATTGAATTGGTCATATAAATAGATATATACAAGTTTATAACTATGATACAGGTTGAGGTGAAAAGACATATGTAGTTATAATTGATTTAACAAAGCATGTTGCGCTCATCCTAATATTCTATTAAATAAACTAAATTAAACCCACTAATGATGCTGGATTGAAGGTAAATATTTCTCAAGAGGGAGACTAAATTATGCTATTTTCTCTCAGAATATTGCATCAGTTGGCTCATCAAAGTTCATTTTTCATTGCAAAGTAACATTAGCCTTCTTATCTGTGTAGGTGAACGTATCTATCACATATATACATATATATATATATAGTATTCATGTACATTGTGCAAATATGTACACGGTCGTTGTACCTCAAGAAGTTCAGATATCAAACTCAATCGCGTGGCATATAACATATAACATGTCGATCGTTGGAGGATGGAAATGTGCTCTATGTCTATAAATTCTGGTTGACCGCAGTCAACTAAATTGCAGCAAGAGCACCTGCAGGTAAAATTGAAAAGAAAAAAAAATCAGTAAAAGAAGTGAATACATTACAATTTCTGCTCGTAGGCAATCTCTTGATACATGTAATTTATAAGATTATGGAAAACGCTTAACGTTTATAGAGAAGTTTATGTAAGGGGACTACATTTATGGATGATAAGTCTTAATTATTTTTGCGTAGTCCAAATATGGGTATATTTAGTGGCCATTTCAATATACCTACTGAATTACAGTTGAAATATATTGATCATAAAATGTTTCAAATTTCATATCAGTAAATCAAATAACATCTAAAATATTTTACTTGGAGACGAAATAAAGTTAAATTTACTTGAAACCTCTTGATATCTTTTAAAATCTCAAGATTTCACATAAAACTCTACGAAATCCAGATTGAATTTGACGATAAATTTAATTTGAAAAGATTGGCATAGGCGACTTTGAATTGAGAGTAGCTGGATTTGAAAGCCTGAACTTCTTGATGGCCTTGAAATTTTGGAAAGAATTTTGCGACTCTGAAATTCTGAATTATAAACCTCAGAGTAAACTATATATTTTTCTACTTCCTTTCTCTAATCCGATTTTGTCATCGATTGATATCAGATGAGGCTATAAAAGAACATGTATTGTCATGTATGACACATTGCTAACTGAACAGTGATTTATTGAATGCAAGTTCGTCGTCGCTTGAAAGTGATCACCGACCGATTCATCGACGATCTGTCTTTTTATCGATTGAAAGGTCTCTGCTCGATGTGTTTCAAGACTCAACACACCAGTCTCAGTATTCTACATAATCGTTCGATAAATCTTAAGAGAATGCCAGGGTCGTCTAAGAATGTTACTGACCTACACCAAAGTGCCTTGTGAAGGATGTAAAATATGCTACTAAAAATAATATTTCTTCATTAACATTCAACAAAAGTGGAAACTATAAATGTACGTGTGTGTGAGTAAGAATTTGCTCACATACAAAAACAGTTAATGCTGTATTTTGTGCAAAAACGATGTCAATATGTTGGGAAATTAGAATAAAAAGAAGTTGCAACTTTTAGATATTTTTCTCCCTTTGTTCAGAACGTGCATCTTAAGATTTATTGTGTAATATTTGTAAATTTTATGGATTATAGCTCTTCTAGTGAATTACCTTTCTGACCAATAGTACACACGTGGAACATCTGGCAACCTGCCTCGATGTCCGCGTAATATCCTCCGATCACCTTTCCTTGACACGAGAAATTGGTCTCCGGAAGATTGTCGAAGTCCAAATACTGTAGAGAAAAGAAATTTCAAGAAACTTTCATGATAGAATATCATTTTCATTATTTGGTAACAAATACGCTTTCGATTATATAAATGAAATTATTACGTCGAAGAGTAAACGAGTTAATCAAGTTTCGAGAGTCGCCTAACTAATTTTTATGATACTCTTATGATATTCCGCTCAATCCATTTTGTATAAGGAGACTAACACAGGCCAGCAACTTCATATCATAAAAGATAATATTATTTTTAGTTTTCAGCATATACATTACGACTTTTCAATAAATCTTACTAATTATATTTGTGCGAGAGCCAGCCGGTATAATTATACAAAAACTATAAATAATTTGAATAATTAAAAGGAGTGCTATAGTATAGAATTTGTCATCGGCGTTGACTGTCATGCGATGATATGTTCAACTTTTTTGTTATGTTTTGAACAACTTTTAAAAAAATTGATTAAACGGCCATCTAAAATTAAAATTTTACCGTTATTTAATCCTGTTCACCTGCATTTATGTATGAATGAAGGGCGCCGAGAAAATTCTTAAGCAAGGTATACCTATTAGAAAATTCTAGTTTCTAACTCGTTTACTTTCAACGATAAGAAAAAAAAGGAGTAGGAGTACTTACGCCAGGTTCCCCCGCGCTGCACAATCCAAAGCCATGCTGAGAGTCGAGAATCATCGACAAGATAACTGCAACAAGGAAATAAATTGCATATTTAATGAATTAATTCATTTTCTATTCTTCAAATCCATTAAATCTCTAAAAACCATATTGAAATCCTTTAAAATCCTTTATAATATTTGAAAATCCTATAAAATTTATTCAACCATTTAAAGTCTTTGAAATCTCTTGAATTGATTGAAAACTTTAAAAAATCCCCCCTCCCCAATAATTTGTCCTTTTTTGTACGTAAGGGTATCTATTAAATGTCCACGAAATTTCCGGACAAGATTTTTACTCTCTAAAATTGAATCAGTCAAATTCCACAGTGACTCTTTTTTCACGATTTTAATCAATGAAAATTCACTGAGAATCAGTCAAAAGTAACTGAAATTTTCAGTAATCGTCACTAAACTTTCAGTGACTTTTAATTGATTTCCAGTAGATTTTTCACTAATTAAAATCGTGAGAAAAGAGTCACTGAAAATCAGTAGAATTTGACTAGTAATCAGTTGAATTTCACTGATTCAAGTTTAGAGACTTGGATTTTCAAGAAATTTTATAGGATTTCTAAAAATTCAAGTGATGATTATAAATTCTCGCACAGTATACATAGACATCCTGTATATGAAATTCTTTAAGAGATCCTGCAAAGAAATTCTACAGGAATTTGAAGTCAGGAGAATTAAATAGCTATAAATTTTGAAAAGAAAACAAACTTCTCGTCTCGTACATATATCACACTGATATTCTATAATCCAAACGAGTTTCAGTGAAAGGTTTTGTCGCCTTACATTCGAATTACGATTCGTTACGCTGCACATACGAATCTAAGTATAACCTCGGAGTCATATAGAAATGATTTCTACAGAACGTATTATTGTCGATAGACAAACGCCGGGTCCATATTGCAATAAGTGTTGAGTTTTAAGGTCATTTGAAATTCTATTTAATTTCACATTCTCTAACCCCAATCCAATATATTCTCAACCTCCTTTTTCGCTCAACACCAACTCATAAAAGGAAGTACGATACGATCATACAAACATTTTAAGGAAATGATGAAAAATTAATATACTAATTATTAGGAAATTCGATGTTTGAAATATCTTTTTTACAACACCGAGCCTTCCTTATACCCGTGCAGAAATTGCCCCATTTTGCCTCATTTAAAATGGGGTTCTGACAAGGCCCTGGTCAGTTCTTCTATTCTGAATAAAATGAAATAAATTATAATAAAGTGCTAAACGGGCAACATAATGGGACTATGTGTAATTACTAACATAATATCATCTGATTATTCCGAATTGAAAATATTTAGATTTAAATATTTAAATAGTTTTCTGTTTCATTGCGAACGCAAATATATAAATATGATTGATTTATTTCCTTGTATTGTTTCTTATGTTCTTTGCTATGTTTTGACATACTAAAATTACATTTTCATAAAAGCAGGTAATTTTTATTTATAATTTATTATAGTTTTTTTTAAAAAGGCATTCACTAGAAAAACTGACAAGGCCTTGACTAGTTTCCCCTATATACGGTATTCGCGAGTCCAACCGTTACACCCTTGTCGGGTTCTAACCAGTTTTACTGACCAGAACCACACCAGAAATAGGGGAAACTGACCAGAACCCTACTAGGCCCACATCAAGATTTCTGCACGGGTATAGGGATCCTTTTTTTCCCTAGGAGTAAAAATTGTGTATCAACATACATTATACACTGAGAAAAATGTTTGGTGCGGACAACAAAAAATTTTGTTGCTATAGAAGCGACAACGATGTTTGGTTGGGCCAACCAAATTTTTGTTGAACCAACGAAAGTTTTGTTAATTCAACCGAAACTGAGATTTTGTTGGTTCAAATGAATTTTCTTGGTTCAACAAAAAGTTTGGTGAAAGAACCAAGATTTGGTTGGCACAACCAAACAATTTTTGTTGCTTCTATAGCAACAAAAAGTTTTGTTGTCCGCACCAAACATTTTTCTCAGTGTATTATATATTTATATATTGCGAAGGAAACGATCATTAAAAACATGATATGCGATATTTATGATAGCATATCGGATCTTAATTCTTATCGAAGGGCATCTATACACTAGGTGATTAAATATTAAAAGTCATTGTACTTAATTCCATTAGTAGTGGGTGTAAAGCAATATGTTGCACGATATCCTCGGATATAGAGCGATTACTAATTGACATTGTACTTTTAATTAATCCTTGATTTTTTAAACTCCTAATGAAATTTCGACACCGTTTTTTGTGCTATAATATAATAAGTAATGATTTATATTCGACTTCATAGTCACTTTCTTGTATTATCTTAGTTTTTTTTTACATTCTCATCAGAGAGAACTCTCTAACCCAGAGAAAAAGTTTGTTTAAATCAAATAA